>JAFVLL020012408.1:0-11907 GCA_021397915.2 Tor tambroides | reverse complement strand
ATGTGGTTTGACTGAATTAAAATGGTCTGGAAGATGATCCGATTTCATCCACTTCACAATAAGAGGTAAATTAAAGTAATGAAGTTTTAGCTGGTGTATACAAAAGAGAAAAGATACACGCTAACATTCACATTCATCTCCAGAGCAGCTGCTTGAGATTTGAAATGTGCCATTTTGAAATTTTTAAGCCAATTACATAACTATATAGGGTAACACTTTATTTTAAGGTGTCATTGTTACACGTTACATGTACTTACTATTATAATAACAATAAATTATGCATAATTACATGCAAGTAACCCTAAACCAAACCCTAATCCTAACTCTAACCGTAACCATATAGTAAGTACATGTAGTTAATTAATAAACTCAGTACTTAAATGTATAATTACACTCTAACAAGGACACCTTAAAATAAAGTGTAAACCTATATAGAAATATTAATAGAGTAGTGATTTTATGCACTACTTTTCAAAAGTTTGGGGTCAATGAGATTTTTTTTAAAGTAGGAAGTACAGTTAAAAAAAAAAATAAAAATGAAACATGAAAAATTATTCCTGTGATTGCATAACTGAATTTTCAGCAGCCATTACTTCTGTTTTCAGTGTCACATGATCCTTTAGAAATCATTCTAATATGCTGATTTGCTGCTCAATTATTATTTCTTATTATTAAAAGCTGGAAATATTTGTGCTGCTTAATGTTTTATTTTTTTATTTATTTATTTTTTTTTGTGGAAAATGATTTATTCTTTTTTGATGAATATAAATTCAAAAGAAAATGTAGTATTTAAGAATAAATTATTTGTAATAATGTGAAGTCTTTAGTGATCAGTTTGTGTCTTGGCTGAATAAATGTATCCCTTAAAAATAAATAAATATATCAATAAATAAATAAATAAATAAAAACATCTTACTGTACCTGATCCTTTTTTGAGGATTTATTTATTTATTTATTTATTTATTTATTTTGGCTGTATCCTTTGTAAAGGCAGAAATTCATTGTGTGAGTTTTATCAGTGATTTAATGTTATGATCAAATTCATATTTTGTGTGATTCAGTATTTCATAGTTGAAAAGCAAACATGGAATTAATGGTTCTGTGGTGTTAGTTTTCTGCTATATTGGCTACAATGTAAGTAATGAGGGTCCCGGAAGAGGAATGTAGAACTATTGCTATTTGGTTATTTGCTCACTCATAGGCCTCACTAAAACCTGTGACAGCTTTTTTTTTTTTTTTTTACTTCCACAGTCATTGTGTATGTTAGAGCGCCACCTACTGAGGGGAAGATGACAATGCAAACACGTTTACATTCTGCATTGAAGCAGAGGAATTCAAGGTCATTACAATGAGATGAGAATATAGAAAAAATATACTTTATAGCTGTATTTATATTCTCCCAGGAGTGCTTCATAAAAGATAAGCAGCATACGTTGAAATGAAAAGCATGTGAGAGCCTGACGGTTTTGACAGATTACAGAGATGTTCGCTTTGAGAAGGACGGCGTTGACAGAATGAATGAGAGTCATTTGTACATATAAAATATACATAAAACGCTTATGAATCGCTTATGAAAGGCACTCTGACAGTTGGGCATTACATCAGGCTTCATGCATAGTCATTAGTGTGGTTTTATAGAGTAAACCTGCTATGTTTTATCTCTCACAGGTATTTGATCCCATCTCTGGACAGATCGCATGCTGGCTTCTATCGGTGTATTGTGAGGAACAGAGTCGGAGCGTTGTTACAGAGGAGAACCGAAGTACAAGTGGCATGTGAGTAACCATAGTATCTCTTAACCACTTTGGATTCCTATGTTTGTTGGTCCTTGCATGTGTGATTGTTACCAGACAGTCGAACTGTGCCCTAGTGTGTGTGTGTGCATGTGTGTGTGTGTATGTTTCACAGGAATGGCAGCTATTGGTGAGGTGGCGTACCTCTATTTCATTAAAAGCTCCTCTGCAATGCCACAGCTGGTCCACTCTAACTTCCTCATTAGATTGATGAGATTGTGTCGACCAATCACTTCGCTCTTTCAGAATTTAATTCATTCCTCGGTTTTATAATCAGTTTAGCATGAGGAACAGCTGCTGCGCTTGAACCGAGTGGCAAGTCTCTGGTGTTTCAAGCCAGATTCAAGTTTCACTGCCCACTGACCTCTCGCCGACAGTTTCTGGTCATTATCGAAGTTAGATTTTTCTGTGGCGGAATATGTGAGTGAAGCAACAGCAACTTCCTGTCTGTAATCGCTCCACTCCTCACTCACTTCCTGCTCGCAGATCCGTGTTCGATCTGTAGCAAAATGTGAGCCTAATTCACTGTATATTTCTTTTAGTATGTTTGTTTTTATATATCTCCCAGCACACACAACATATAAAATAAAAAATATCTGAAGAAAAGTTATGCTTTGTTAAAATACTAACATTCGCCTGTTAATGTTTTTTTTTATTTTTTTTAAAAGATGATTATAGTGACTTTTGGTTTTATGTCTCCAAATGAGATGTACACAAAATGCTCTGCTGTCAAATGATTAATCGCGATTAACCACGTCCAAAATAAAAGTTTTGTTTACATAATATATGTGTGTGTACTGTGTATATTTATTATGTATACAGTATATGAATACACACACATGCATGTATATATATATATATTTTTTTTTAAATGTGGTTTATGTATTAAATATTTAAATTATATGAATAAAAATATATACATGTAAATATTTTCAAAATATATGCTGTGTGTGTGTATTTATATATACATAATAAATATATACAGTACACACACATATATGATGTAAACAGAAACTTATTTTGGATGCGATTAATCACAATTAATCGTTTAAGAGTACTGGAATATATACTACTGTTCAAAAGTTTGGGGTCAGTGTTTTTTTTTTTTAAAGAAATTAATACTTTCATTCAGCAAGGAAACATTAAATTCAAAAGTGATGGTAAAGACTTTTATTTTAGAAACTTTTTGATTTAAACTTTATATTTATCAAAGAATCCTGAAAACACTGTGTCACGGTTTCCACAAAAATATTAGGCACCACAGCTGCTTTAAACTTAATAATAATAATACATTTCTTGCACATAAAATCATCATTTTAGAATGATTTTGAAGAAACGTGACACTGAAGACTGGAATAATGGCTGCTGAAAATTCAGCTTTTCCATCAAAGGAATAAAATACATTTTCAGATATGTTCAAATCTAAAACAATAATTTAAAACTGTAATAATATTTCACATTATTCTTGTTTTACTGTATTTTTGATCAAATAAATGTAGCCTTGGTGAGCATAAGAGACTTCTTTCAAGCACATTAAATAAAAAAGTACCAACCTCAAACTTTTGAACAGTAGTGTATTTTAACAATGTTTACTCAAAATTTACTCCATTTTATTATCAGTTGACATGGCCATTTTCATTTTAGAACTAACATATCTGTAAATTGCCATGTGCTCACAATTAGCAGCCCATGCTAATAATCTCAAAATGGCAGACTGTTGTCCAATTATTCAGACTGGCTGATGTATCGCTCCATCGCTTCTTATAATAGCCTTTCATATCAGGATATGTGCAGGTACTTCACTTCTGGTCAAGATGGAAGTGCTTAGACCTTATTTTCTTTCCTCATTTCCCTTTCGAGCACCTGTGCAATAATTGACATCCAATTACCTTTCGTTTAATTTGAAGGGTGAAGTGAGAGAAATCAAACACAGGAGTCAATACACAGGAAACGACATTGTGATATCAAAGGCAGGACATTGCCATGCTGGATATTGTATTATTTTTTAAGTGGTTTTCCATAATTAGCTTTTTTGATGAATAATGCTCTTGATATTAAAGACGCTGCCTTTGATTTTGAAATCTCTTCCACACCGTGCAGCTCGAAATGGTGGTCAGCTCTAACTTTCCTTGCTGACAAAAGAAATAGTTAATCCAACAGTGAAAGTTTTGTCATTTATTCACCCTCATGTCATTCTGACCCCATATTACTTTCATTATTCCTCTGACATTCTGCCTTTGACCTTCTTTTGTTATTTATGAAAGTAATAATAATACAGGGTTGGAACGACATCGGGGCGAGTGAATGATAACAAAATGTTCATTTTTAGGTGTGCTACCCTTTTAAAAAATACAAGTTGAAAGTAAAAGTTGCTCTACAAACCTTTTTTCAGGGATTTTTTACATATGATTGACGTTTTCCTGTTCCAGCAACAAGGACGTTCTGCTGAATCAGATAGGGGTGTAAATAAGAATGACTGCTGATTTAACGCATGGTGAACGTCCGTTCAGATGAGTCAGTTCTGGTCACTGTCATGGCCAATAGCTAGCTGGCACATATCATCCCCAGTCCGACGGCAGCCACGACGATGTCTGGCGCTATGTCAGAGCACGTCTGTCAAACACTGCCCGACTGAAGCAGATGGTGAAAGACACTAGAAAACACTAGAAGTGTCTCTGGCAAAACAACAAATGTTAATACTGCAACTGTTTTTATCCGCTGATATAGGCTCTTGTACCAGAAATTAAAGTCTGTTTGTATTTGTAGTGGAGTTATGAGTAAGTATTTAGGCAGATGTTTAATGCTAAATTCTAACATATGCACTATATAAGAGTTGGTTTGTTGTAATTTGCTCACTCTTACCATTTGTTTTGTGTCTGTCTATAGATATGGGAAGTTTTGAGGAAGGGGAACGGGCCCAAGCCGTATCCCAAGGAGAAGGAGCCATAATACCAGCGCCTCACATTCGTTGTTTCCCTCAACCACAGGTTACCTGGTTCAGAGACGGACGCAAAATTCCTCCCAGCAGTCGGATGTAAGTTTGTGAATCTGTTGGGTTTCTTTTTTCTATTCCGCCTTTATTGTGTCTTTATCTTTTTCATTCTCCAAGCGGTCTGATTGTACGGGATTGTTTTTGAGGGATATTTGTAACTATACATCTAGTCCGGCGATACGCACACTGTGTTTTATCGCCTCCATGTGTGTTGCGGAGGTGTTTGTTTGTTGTCATATAAGCATTTATTGACTTACTAGCATGAGTGCTCTCAAAAACCCTGATAAGTTATGAGAAGCTCACTTGTTTTCCAGAGTCAAACGCTAAACATCTGCAGAGCAAAAACATCTACAGTCCTGCAGTCTATCTATCGATCGTTCATTCATACGTTTGTTCTTTTGTCTGTCTGTCCACTTCATTTGTTGTATTGTTTGGCCCAAAAAAGTGCATGGGATGAATTTATGTTTTATTATAAGTTTGGGGGGTGGGGGGGGCATGTCCCCTGCATACTCTACACCCATGTCTATCTGTCTGTCTGTTTATCTATCATGGTTCATTAGTTTGTTTGTTCTGTTTGTCTGTCTGTCTATCTATTTCAGTTGTTGTATTGTTTGTTCTTTGTCTCTATCTATCTATCTATCTATCTATCTATAGTATCTGTCTGTCTGTTTATCTATTTCAGTTGTTGCATTATTTGATTGTTGTCTCTATCTATCTATCTATCTATCTATCTATCTATCTATCTATCTATCTATCTATCTATCTGTCTGTCTGTCTGTCTGTCTGTCTGTCTGTCTATCCATCCATAATTTGTCCAACATTCGTCATTTATTTGTTCTTTTGTTCTTGAATTTGACTGAATTAACACTTTAATCACAATTTCTTTGCATCAGCTGGCATTGCAAGCCTTTGAATTATGTGTCCAAATATTTCCTCACACTCTCTCTGCCTTCCCAGGGTTCTCCTTTCTACGCTCTTATACATCTCGCTTGCACATGAACGTCTGTTTCTAGCTCTGAGCCAAGGTTACCTCTTGCAAATGAGTGGAGCAGATAACATTTATTCCAAGAAAATCATTTAATTGAATTTTAATCAGGCCATTGGCACCTCTGTCGCAGTTTCAAAGACTCCGTGAAAAATGGAAATAAGCGTAACATTGACCGAGACGTCCATGGAGGACTGCTAGTCTGTCTGAGAGTGTCCTGGTGCTTCTGACTCTGTCTGCTCTAGATTGGTGAATTCTAATCTCTCGCTCTTTATTTTCGTCAGATTGTACTCATTTTGGCAGCCCTCGTTTTGCTGAAAACTAGCTGTGCGGCCCAAGGGTCATGAAATGGAGAGTTTTCAGAAGCACAAAGCTTTCTCCCTCACTTCTCATTCGCTCTCTGTCTCTTTTCCCTCTAATCATGCAATCACACAGCCCAGAAGAGAGCAGGATAATCAATGCCTGGGAGAGAGCCACGTTTCTCCATTTTCGCTCACAGCCCTGCCTCCCTTCAGCCACTTTGAGATTCTAGCACACAGGAGTGCTGCAGTGGATGATAAAGTGACATTTTCCAGCACTTTGCTTTTGAGTCGCCTACAGTGCTAATTTGTGTTAACAGAGCTGTTGACATTTTGCCAAATTATGTTAAGTTTATGTTACATAGAAAGTTTGAATTATAGACCAGCATTCTTGTTTTAAAAGACAACATGACTCAGTATTTGCATTTTATGTGCCCACATGATTGAATCAGGAGGGGGTGAAATATCCTAGACTATTATATTATTACAGTATTTGCATAATAGCGCTACTGTATATACAGTAGATATATTTTGGTTTGTTCTAAACCTCCAAACTTAAATATTAAACATATGTAATTTGGCCTGAACCAAGGGATAGTTCACTCAAAAATTAAAATTTGTCATTGTTTACTCAACCTCTTGTTGTTCCAAACCTGTATGACTGACTACAAATGTAGTCAATTATAATTTTTAAGCATGCATTTTTTTAATAAACCATACATGAACATAAAATAATGTTTATATGGAGACTCAATACCTGATTTACTAGAAAAAGTCAATGCAAATCAGGTGACAGCACAGACATTGCATAAAAAAATTGTGCTTAGTGTAATTTGCACACAATAATTACCATTTTACGGAGTGCTAGGTTATGAAAGATTCAACAGACTTCAATCTTGCATACTATGCTGACACTGAACAGCGCTATTCCATCAGTGCAGTCCAGGCAATGTGCATCTGGATGTATGCCCAATTAAAATGCTTTTCTACATCATTTGATCATCATTAAAGGGGACATAACACACAGTTTCACCCAATCTCATGTTAATCTTGAGTACCTATAGAGTAGTACTGCATCCTTCATATCTCCAAATAGTCTTTAGTTTTATCATATTTATAAAAGAAAGATACAGCTTTACGATTCTCTCCGAAAAAAGCCGAGCTCCTGGAGGCGCGCCATGGACGGAGCTAAAGAGTGACGAGCACTTGCGTCGATCGCCAACAAAACACTTGATGCCGTTTCACTTATCGTCTGCAGTTCTGAATCATGACCGGGATCTTTTATAACTGGGACTTCTCCATCTTTCAGTATCAAACGATGTGCAAATCCAGGGTCGAATTGGGCCTTGTTTATAAAACGTTTGTCAACAAACACACTTAAGAAACTCCGTTGCTGCTTCGGAAAAACAAACTGCATCCACTGTTTACGTAATGCTGGGTTCATCGGGAAGCTGAACAAGGTTATCTTTCCCTCACAACCAAAAACACACTTCTTTAGAGACATTCTTCCCGAGCGAGTCCCGTGCAGTGCAGCCGAATGAAGCGCGTTGATGGGCGCGCTCTCGCTCTCGCTCTGGTCGATGCGTGCATGGGCGCGTTCTTCCAGGAGAAATGCCCATATAAGGAGTTCCACCGTCATTTACAGCAAGAGCCACGATCTAAAAAAAAACTCTCCGAAACTTGTACGAACCCGGAAGTGAGATTCTTGGCACAGAAATGCTCTGTTATACATCCAAATAGTTTTTTGAAACTTTGTCCATGCTTAGTTTGAGAATCCAACTCTTTAACAGTGTAAACAACTCTGAATGCATGAAACAGCATTGTACCCCCCCTTTAAGTGATTTACTGCTGCCGTAATCAATAGAGTATGTAAACAAACAGTCTCTCTTAAATGAAATTCCACTTATTGGTTTTCGTGGAAGGTAATAGTGTAATGTAATTTGCCCCTGGCATTTATAATTTGCCCTACAAAAGAAACACTTTTATTCATATTACAGTTTAATGCCGTTCATATGGATGTCTGTGATACAGAGGTGGTTTTAATGAATGTGTGAGAGATGAGAACAGTTATAAGAACTCAAAAAACCATTTAACTCACTCTGAATGCTTCATCTTGTGTGTTTGTGTGTGCTCAGCCACTGAAGCCTGACCAACATTTGCCCATCAGCTAAATTATTATTTTTTTTTTTTCTTTCTTTCTTTTTCTCATGTTGGGCAAGAAGAAAATGAACAGATTTTGTTGTAAATTGAGCTGTAGATTGGTAAAGCTTGTCCAGCAGAAGTAGCATTCTTTCTCTCTCCACGCTCCCCTGACTCTAGTTTCCCCTTGATGAGACAATTTCGTGCTGAGATGCTGCAACTGGGACTCTCTCTACTCCATCCCGGCTCTGCAGCTGCTCCTGTTGGCTATGCTGCTCTCAGGGAAGCTTGATGCCATTGTCACTTCAGAGTGTGATCATTTTTCACCCTTTTCTATAGTGGTATACATCTATTTTTTCAGTTCATTTGTTCCTTCAGTTGTTATATCTATCTATCTATCTATCTATCTATCTATCTATCTATCTATCTATCTATCTATCTATCTATCTGTCGGTCTGTCAGTCTGTCATTCTATTGTCCTTTCATTCTGTCTATTGTAATATCGGTCATTCTATATGTCATTCTATATATCGTATCTATCATTCTTTCTATCATTCTACCTATCAGACTATCTATCATTCTATCTATCATTCTATCTGTCGTACTATTGTACTATTCAATTCAATTCAAGATTGCTTTATTAGCATGACTGGAAAAAAATACAATATTGCCAAAGCTTTGAAAATATGTGGAGGAACATAATAATAACAATGAGAAGATCTAAATAATAGATGAGAGAAAAAAAAACATTGTAACAATTTAAACTTAAATAAACAGTATAATAAAATAGAACGTGAACATTTGATACCACAGTGTTTATCGTACTATCTGTCGTACTATCTGTCGTACTATCTATCTATCTATCTATCTATCTATCTATCTATTAGGGTTGGGCGATGTCCACAAAATTGGCATCGGACAATGTCTGCAGTGAAACATCACGATGGACGATGACATCGGGGACGGGGGGTGGAATTAGGGGGTGTGCCCAACGATTCTAGCAACGATTCAAAACAATGTAAAGACGTGGCGCGACGCGGCGCTGAGCTTCTCGTCTAGTGTGCGACCAGCTTGGTGGCGAATGATTTGCAGATCCCAAGCACAACTGACAAACATCTAATCTTGTAAAATGTTGGTAAGTACTGCCGCTCCATAGTATAAACAGAGTACATGCGATCGCGAATCTCGAAAGTGAAAGTGAAACTAAAAAGCGATCGCACAAAAAGCAGTTTCAATACCAGGCATAATAGTGGCTCCCTGATGCCCACAATTTAGGCTATATACAGTATAATTACCCAATGATATAACTGCGAGAGAAAATAGGCTACTGAAATATATATTTTCCTCCCATCTCGTATTTATTCCCTTTTGGGGTCCCGTAGTACACGTCATTTTCTTTCCGAACACAGTACTGGGATGCGGCAGATTGGGGGGGTATGGGGGGCGGGCGTGGAATCACGATGCTGGCTAAACATCGTGTTGTCTATCAGCCATCGGCGATGAATGATGGCATCGTCAGTCGGCCCAACCCTACTATCTATCTATATGTTTGTCTGTCTGTCTGTCTATCTGTTGCTCTATTGTCCTTTCTTTCTGTCTGTTGTATTACCTGTCATTGTATTTGTCATTCTATATATCATACTATCTATTGTTGTTTCTATCATTCTGCCTATCATATCTATCATTCTTTCTATCGTACTGTCTATCGTTCTATCTACCGTACTATCGCTCTATCGTACTATATCATACTACCTGTCATACTATCTATTGTACGATCTGTTGTACTATCTATCGTACTATCTATCATACTATTTGTCATACTATCTACCGTACTATCTATCGTTCTATCGTATGGAGTGATTCTCAGATTATATCCATATAGAGACACCCTTACCATCAGTCGGTGTGTCCCACAGCAGTCTTGCGTGTCGAAGACGGCACCCTCCCTTCATTACTTTCCTGCCTGCAGGGAGCGAGAGAGCGGCTTGAAAGCAGTCATTTAACTGCAATAGCCATTAGTCTTTCATTATTGAATAGGAATGCAACTGAAAGGCCCTTTTCCACTGACTGCATTTGATTTGTTGTGTTATTTGGGAGGGCTAATGTTGTGTATAATCAGAACCTCGGATGGTGAACACATTCCAGGAGCTGCACCACTCCAAGCGAGTGTTAAAGGAAAGGTGCTATTCTGTTTTCTATTTAGATTTCGTCCCTTGCATTCCGACCTATTCCACTAAAGAATTCGGTTTAGATAAGAGGGCAGTAGTCCTCGGCGTTTGGATGACTGTTACTCATTCGACACGCTCCTCTTCGAGTTTCTCTTTCCTAAAACACAGTTTCTAACAGGATACCCATAAATGTGTGGTTGTTGAGGTCTCAGGCAGCTCTTGTGACACGCGCCGGCACAAACCAGTCCCTCCGTAATAACTGTGGATTCACAGTGTGTAATGGTGACAGGACACAGGTGATGGCATTTCTATAGCATGCAGACATGCCTCTGAATAAAGAGGTTATGTTTATGCATTTGCAAGCTTCATTCAGTGTGTTCTGCAGTTTATAATCACAGGTTTTGAGTCAGTTTTATCCACCATTGGCATATAGTGCATTAAGTGAGTTTGCATGCAAATCATTTTCTGATTAAGGTCCACATTTTGGTCCCAGCTATTAGATTATTCCTGTAAACACAGTAATCAGCATATTTTGAATAAACTCACATTCTATTCTATTCTCTTCTGGGAATATAGAAAGTGCTTGCTAGTAATTAATTGTAATAATTTTGTACAGTAAATTAATAAACCAGTTCATTCCCTTTAACAACAGCACACAGGAGCACAAAATACAGGTCATGAGAATCTTTCTGTATAGAGATTTATGTGCATTTCTAAAAATAATCTGTTTTCTCTGTCCAAAAATATTTCACAACCCTTAGTCATGCATTTTCAGGAGGTGTGTAAGTGTAACATAAATTCAACCATCTGCACCTGCAGATGCACTGTGGTGATGTTAGCAAAATGTTGTGGAAAGTCGTAAAACGTGTTAAAAATGCATACACAATTGAAATATTACTAAATTTTAATATTATTTGTGCATCTAAACATGGTCAGTGAGGAGTTTTTTTGACTGAATCCTAGATTGTAATATTCATACCATCATTCCAGACCAGATGTCAAAGGTCATAGAGGCCAAGCAGATTTGATCCAAAGGCTTACAGCAGTTTTAGCAGGGGTGGTTATGCTAAACTCTTAGGACACATGGTCTGGCTCAGGTTCCTGTTAGTGGGTGGTAAAATTGAGGTTTTATTTGAGTCCTGAATATATTTGACTAGTGTCAAAAAGGATTTCCTTTCAACAGACACGGATGGCACCAGAGGGGCTACTTCTGTTTTTCTACAGCATAAAACTTGAGATATTGGCTGCGGCAATAGCATTAGCTTTTGTTTGTTAGACAGGTGTTGTTCACGTATGTGTGCACAACATGTTCTTCGACTCCCGGTTTTCCATTGCTGGGCATTTCCCTAGAAAATTCAAGCATATTCTTTCTGTCAGTTTTATTTGACCACCTGTATTCCACTTGCTCTGTGTATGTGTGCTAGATCTGCTTGTGTGTGTCCTGTCAGTATTTGTAAGTGTTCCCAGATATATTTACCATGACTGTGTGCGTGTGATATTCGCTCGAGATCCTATTCCCTCTAAAGGGACC
>JAFVLL020012407.1:0-26642 GCA_021397915.2 Tor tambroides | reverse complement strand
TTTCTCATGTGTGCTCTCTGAAGGTGGAGACCCCTTGGGGCAGTTTGGCATTGAGCATACTCAAGGCGAGTGGAAGGTCTCAGTGCGGAAGCCTCTCGACAGGGAGGAGAAGGACAATTACTTGCTGAACATTACGGCCACTGACGGGACCTTCACAGCCAAGGCTGTGGTTGAAGTCAAGGTCTTGGATGCCAATGACAACAGCCCAATTTGTGAGAAGGTATGAATGTTAGTTTTGTGTGTATGTGTGTGTGGGAAGTGCATTGCAGCAAAATGTCATGTAGTCTGATTCTGTCAGTTAAGGGGAGGGCGCAGCCTACCCGCTGTGCATGCTAAATGGGACGAGACTTAGAGAGAAAGAGAGAATGTCAGGAGGGATTTGAAAAGGTCCTTATGTGAAATGCAGCATTTAAGAAACAAAGAGAGCGATTTTGCACTGTGAGAGTGTTTTGTGAGGGCTAATGTGCTTCTTTTACGTATTGTGTTCCATTTTGAATAATGTTAATTTAATAGAACTACTGCGGTGAAAATCTTTTAGCACTCTTTTTAATTTGAAGAAACTCTTTCTCTTTACTTTCATTTCTCTCTTCTTTTTGGCACTGTCATCCCATTTGTGAAGTTACTTCTGCTTTTCACATGCCTCTCTTTCTGTTCTTTGCAGTCATTCTATATGGAAAGTGTCCCAGAGGATTCTCCTGCCGGTAGGCTTATCCTGCAGATCTCTGCCACAGATGCTGACATCCGTTCCAATGCACAGATCTCCTACGAGCTGCTCGGGGCTGGATCAGAGCACTTTAGCATCGACTCTGAGACAGGTACACATTAGCATTTAGTATTTGTATAGCTATATATTTAGTATTAGTATAAAGAATATTATACATATACACTAGTGCTGTCAAACGATTAATCACATCTAAAATAAAAGTTTTTGTTTATATAATATATGTGTGTGTACTGTGTACATTTACAAAAATATTTACATGTATATATTTATATTCGTATAATTTATATTATATATAAATATATTTAAAATATAAATAAAACTTATTTTTCTTAAATATATACATGCATGTGTGTGCATTTATATATACATACTAAATATACACAGTACGCACACATATATATTATGTAAACAAAAACTTTTATTTTGGATGTGATTAATCATGATTAATCATTTGACAGCACTAAGACACACACACACACACACACACACACACACACTAATGTTGAACAGTTTGCAGTCAGTAAGATTTATTTTATGCTGTTCACAAAAGCATTAAATTGATCAAAAGTGACAGTAATAACATGTATAATGTTTCAACTGATTTCTATTCAAATAAATCCAGTTCTTTTGAATTTTATATTCATTAAAGGATCCTGAAAGAAAATGTATCACTGTTTCCACAAAATATTAAGTTTCTACACTGATAAGACATTTTTCTCAGTATTAGCTACTGAAAAATTCAGCTTTGCCATTATATTTAAATTAAAATAGAAAATCGTTATTTTAATGTTTTAATAATATATTGCTTTATTCACATTAACATTACTGTTTTTATTACATTTTTTATTAAATAAATGCAACCTTGATGAGCATTCTTTCTAAAACATTAAAAAATCTTAGACCCCAAAAATCTGAACAGTCTAAGACCCATTGTCTCAACAGCCAGACAAATAAATGTTTCATACACACAGAACATGTTCAACATCATTTACTTTTGCCTGCAGTCAAACACACATCCCATTTAAAACCATAATGATTTCTAATTTAATTACTTGTATAATTCCAGGGAAGGATGTACACCCTTGGGCTTTTATTACTGTGTTTACAGTGAATACCGTGGAATTCTGTCCCCAGTATTGTTCTTCTCAATTTTTTTACTTGCCTGTTTTATTCACACAAACATACACAAAATAATTTAATAAAGCATTTCAAGTGTTGCCCCACTTGAGCTATTAACTCAAATCAGCTGTCTCTCAACTGTGTGAATTAAACATCAGTTCCAGGCGGAAAGAGAGCAGAAATCAACAGTGGGTTTGTGACAGCGTCACACTGCTACAACACAAAAGCTATTGTAAAGGCGCTACTCACTAGCTCTTTGATAACACCAAGTGTGAAGGCAGGGAATGCTGGCTCGCAAACTGAAGGAGTGCTACTGTTCTTCTGTGTGGGTTTAGTGTGCACAGAGAATTTCTTCGCTTCACTTTTTTTCCCTTCGTTCCGTCGTGGAAAAGAAGAGTAGCATTATTGCAAGTTAGCAATGCCAAGTGTGCTCTGGTGCGAGCCAACCAGACCCCTGAAAGCTGGCGGCTGCTTTTTTGAGGGTGACATTCCCTTTGCTTCTTTTCTCAGCTCACTCTCCGTGCAGCCCACATGCCGACTGCACTTTATTCTCTCTTGCTATTTCTCTCATTTCTCACCATCCCTCTCCTCTTTAATCTTTTCTATTTATTATAGCCGCTCAGCGCAAGGATGATTTTAGCTTCCCTCGAGGGGGAGCTTTTGGACACCCTGCATTCATTCCTCCTTGAGATGTGCTCCAGCTAAAAGGTCGACACCAAACAGCTGGCACACAAAAGGGCCGTTTTAAATTAGTGACCGCTCCAATGGAACGTAGATTATGCTTGCTGATATTATTAGGTTAGATCATTTCCTCATAAAAGAGACGACTGTCTCCTTCTCTTGCTGCTTTTCTTTTGAGGGCATTTTTAGAGTGTCCTCTTGACTTGACTTGACAGATGAGATAGTTTAAAGTGGAATTGGATTGTGTCTTGTTCATTAGTGCTGTGCCAGCTGATGTTCAAAGTGATTGATGGCGAGTGAATTTTGGGGTTTTTAGAAAGCGACAACTATAATAAATATACATAAAGTAGCTTTGCAGACATGCATAATGAGAGAGCAGTGAACTGTTTGTGTGTGTGGAAGCAGCATCAGGGTTCCTTCAAACTAAAGTTTACAAATTCACAGACATTTCAAATGAATTAATGGGTTAGTTCACCCAGAAATGAAAATTCTTCCAATTTTTCCAGGCTAGTTTTAACAGATATTTCTAAAGGAACCTGAGAGATTTCTGTCCATGCACCCAAAACTTTGATGCTTCAAAAAGTTCATGAAGACATTGTAAACATTGTGATAAAAAAGATTTCATTAAGGATTTTATTTAAATAAAAACATTGATCAATGCACATAAATAGATCACGTTAAATATGGTAAATCTCTCGGGTTTCATTAAAAATATCTTAATTTGCATTTCAAAGATGAACGAAAGTCTTACGGGTTTTGAACAACATTGTTTGATGGAAATGGTTGCAAAGGCACAAAAAACCCAAAGTTTCGTCAAGGTAACATTGTGTTGTGCAACCAAAAGTTGAAAAGATTTTATCTTTAAATGCAAAATGCTCTGACACAGTTATGACCAATTTTGTACCAGTGACATTTCACAATGGGCAGGGCAACTCAGCACGACACCGTGATCGCAGCTGGTTAGGACAAAAACTCATTATTTACACAGAAAATCTGTTATCTCTTGTGACATTCTTGTGTACACAGTGTAAAGTGTGTTTTTGTTTTATCAGGTGAATTAAAAACACTGCTCCCTCTGGACCGTGAAGAAGAGGAGGTGCACAAGATGAAGGTGCGTGCTCTTGATGGAGGTGGACGCTTTTGTGAAGCAGAAGTTGAAATCACAGTCGAAGATGTCAATGACAACGCTCCACAGTTCACCTCTGACCCCTACACATTCACTGTGTTCGAAAACACAGAGATGAACACACCAGTGGCTCGCCTGTACGCCTCAGACCTGGACACAGGTAAGATCTTCAGTATCCAGAACAATGATATGTTTATTTAAAAATATATTAAAATAGAAACTGTGTTTGAATGTAAGTGTGTTTCCCTAAGTGTGACCCTGGACCACAAAACCAGTCTTAAGTAGCATGGGTATATTTGTAGCAATAGCCAAAAATACATTGTATGGCTCAAAATTATTTATTTGTCTTTTATGCCAAAAATCATTAGGATATTAAGTAAAGATCATGTTTAATGAAGATATTTTGTAAATTTCCTATTGTAAATATATCAAAAAGTAATTTTTGATTAGTAATATGCATTGCTAAGAACTTCA
This sequence comes from Tor tambroides, assembly GCA_021397915.2. Taxonomy (NCBI): domain Eukaryota; kingdom Metazoa; phylum Chordata; class Actinopteri; order Cypriniformes; family Cyprinidae; genus Tor; species Tor tambroides. The sequence goes on along the minus strand of JAFVLL020012407.1, from coordinate 22,518 downwards.
TTTGAACAACTTTAAAGGCGATTTTCTCAGTATTTTGATTTTGATTTTTTTTTTTTTTTTGCACCCTCAGATTCCAGATTTTCAAATACTTGTATCTCGGCCAAATATTGTCCTATCCTATCAATGGATCAGATGATGTATAAATCTCAATTTCAAAAAACTGACCCTTATGACTGGTTTTGTGGTCCAGAGTCACAAATATTCTCCAATTTTGCAACACTATGGCCATTTAGTGTCCTTTAGAGTACTAACAAACTTAGGACTTTTATGCCTTTCTTACTCGCTTCCACTCAGTTTTCTCTGATTTTCATTTGCATGGATTCCTCTCTCCTCAAACAGACACATTGTTTGCTCTGTGTACATTCCTATTTCACATACTTTTAAGTCTAGCCTAAACACAACCAATCTCTTATTCCTACCTCACACAAACTTCAGATCACTGGTTGCTTTTTGAAAGCCCCTGATGTAGTCAAATATTAGTTAAACTCTATTGACTGCTCCTATGACATGCTTTTACCCGCACTTACAGTGGAAGTCTATGGGACTGGCTGCATCATAGACATGAAATGATCATAAGGTGTTTTTTAAGTGATCAGTAGACTTACATGCATACTGAACTGTCATAAAGCAGCTGTATTCCAGTAATTTAGTCTGACTGAAACTTTGTAGAACACAAGAGATTGTGTTAACTGGCTATAATGAGAGAGTGTGTCTTGATAGATAGGATTGTACTAGCAAGCCACAAATGAGGCTTACTCAAAAATACATTAGAGGGATCAGTGTACTCTATCTTCGTCTTGTTTGTTTGTGTGTGTGCTTTCCCCAATATAATAAATGGCACTCACTCACTTCTTAATATGCAGCTCAGGACCAGAGGTTTTACAACTGAATCTTTTGTAGGATGAATTTATAAGTCATTATAGTTAAGCAAATGAGACGAAGACACAGTCGTACTATAGGTTCTTGCAAATCAGTATTACTGCTGAAGGCTTTGCCATTGATTTGAAAGCTTCTTAATCTGCAAAATGTATTGATTTGTTGGCAGTCTTTGTGAATTAGTTGTCCTTTCTTAGTAAGAAATATGACAACAGCAACAGCGGGTCGAAATTAAGAGTTTCAGTTGTGCGTTAAATTAAGGCATAATTGACAAATATTACTGATAGAGCCAGTGTTACTGTGTAATTGTTCAGAAGTTTGGGGTTAAATGTCTATATTAATCTCGTTGTGCTTTGTGTGTGTGTTTAGGTTCTAACGCAGAGGTCCTCTATTCACTGCTGGACTCTGCTGATGGTGTGTTCTCCATCGATGAGGAGACAGGCGTTGTGCGTCTGGATCGTCCTCTGGACCGTGAGCTTCAGTCGCTCTTCACACTCCGCGCTCGTGCTACAGACTGTGGGATCCCGCGCCGTCTCTCCTCCCTTACCACTGTCAGTGTTTCCATCTTGGACATCAACGACAACCCTCCAGTGTTTGAGCGGCGCGAGTACACTGCCACCATCGCTGAAGACATTCCGGTGGGCGCCCAGGTGTTGCGGGTGCACGCATCCAGCCGAGACACAGAAGCAGGTGCAGAGATTACATACACCATTATCAACGGAAACGAGAGAGGAGCGTTCCGTGTCGACCCCCATACAGGTAAACACAACAGCTTTAATGAGATTTTATTGACTACAACTAGACTAAAATGCTCAGACATTTCGTCGACTAAAACTTGACTAAACAAAAACAGGACAAGGCTGACTAAATATGATAATAACTAAAACGTACATTTGAGACAGGACTAAGACTAAGCTAAAAATGGCTGCCAAAATTAACACTACCCCAAACCATAATCTTCACTCTTCTCAGCATGTTCTTTCGGTTGTCCATCAAACACGTTTCCACCTTCCATGGGTTCCAAGCACAGTATTTTTTAAAGTTGGCTTATTTTAGATTGTCATATGTATTGTTTATTAATTCTTGTTGTATTTTTTCTGTAAAGCACTTTAATAAACTACTTTAAAGGCATTATACAAAATAAAGTTTCATTATTACTGTAAAGCATTCAAACTGAGAAAATAGGGAACCTAAAATTGTAGACTATGTAGAATCTATGAGGTTCTCAAATACTCATGGAATCCAAACAACTGTAAGAACGCAAATAAAGGATGCACAAAGTTTCTTCTTCTGCCACTTTCCTTTTCTACCTTGTTCCAGTTGTTTTGTTTTGTTTGTGTTTTTCATTCATTTTGTTCATTTAGTTATCCATTAATTTATTTACTTGTTTATTTGGTCATTTTATTCATTCATTCTTTTATTAATTTATTTAATTATATGGAAAATAAATACTTTTTATTTAGATAGATTTTCATGTATGACATCTCGTTGTCCTTTTCTTCCCAGGCGGTGTCTTCGTGATTGAGCCTTTGGACTACGAAACGACACATGAGTTTTATCTAACAGTGGAGGCTACCGATGGAGGAACGCCACCACTCAGCGACATGGCCACAGTGAACATCAACCTGACTGATGTAAACGACAACAGCCCCATCTTCAACCAAGATATTTACTCTGCTGTGATCAGCGAAGACGCAGATCTGGGAAAGACCGTGCTCACTGTGAGTCATCGGCTTCTCTTTCTGAAGCACTTCTGATTTTATTGTGCCCTGCTCAGGTCTCTGTGTTACATCATCTCCTTAAATCAACACAGAGCAAAGAACCCGCACACTAAACAAACACAGTCCAATGTCAAACTAAAGCTCAGCGACCCACACCAATCTTTAATCTGCAGTCTTCTATCTCGCTCTCACTCTGGTCATTTATTAGAGATGTTCATGCCTTATCATGTCGAATATAAATTGTCAGTGTGAAAGTGAGGCTTTGATACCTAGCTCTGTTTCACTTGCTTGCCTTTTGATTTCCCTCGAGAGTCTCAGCCAATAGTTACTGACTCGCGAGGCAAGAAGGACGAACGGCGGGGTGTTGCATACCTGTGTCTGTAGTAATCTTTGTCTTAACCAGGTGTGTTTCTCTGTGTGTGAAGGTCATGGCTGATGATGCAGATGGTCCATCCAGTAATCAGTTGCACTTCTCCATCATTGATGGCAATCAAGGCAGTCCTTTCACCATCGACCCCATCAGAGGAGAGGTCAAGGTGGCCCGCCAGCTGGACAGAGAGAAGGTACAAAACACTGAGGTGCCTCAGTAGCAGGTACATTGGCAGTCTGTTGCTGAAACCTAATGATGACATTTTGTTTTGTTTGTTTTTAGACTTCAGGTTACACTTTGACTGTGCTGGCCTCTGACAATGGAAGCCCGGCTCGTTCCAGCAGCGCTACGGTCAACATAGATGTCTCGGACATAAACGATAACCCACCTATCTTCTCTCAGGCAAACTACAGCATCATTATACAGGTCTGTGTTCTAGAGTGATTTGACTGTCAGTAATCTTTCTCAATGCCTTTCTTGTTCTAAGGAATTCACTGTTATTCTGGTTTAGGGTCAGTAGACACAGATTCATTTCACATAGCGGGGGGGGGGGGATTTTTGCATTCAAAAACAGCTGCAAAAATAACAGAATTCTCAATATTGACATATGTCAATAAGCTTTAAAATATTTAGTTTTTTATTTTAAGTTTAATACTGTTAAAAATGAAAACTGAAAAAAATAAAATCTAATTAAAAATTTCATTTAATACCATAATAGTATATAACCAATACTGAAGTAACACTGAAATGTGTAAAAAAAAAAAGAAAAAAAGTGTATATTAATAAAAAAAAATACACAATAAAAAATCTTGACCAAAAACAACATTAAGCAATAATATTCTAGTCTTCTTTTTATGATGCAAATAAATATCAGTAGATAATAGATAATAATAGATGCCCTAGAAAATAGGAAATAATGACTCCCTACATTATTTCCCACAAATTATTGTATTTCACACTGAAATTCATCATTATGGAAGATAAATGCATTTCGAATACTGTTCCCATTTGCCTTTTGAAACATTGCTTTAAGGAAAAATCATTATTAGTCATCAGATATGCCTATGCTTGCTGGCACATATAAAATATAATCATAGCTTCTCAGTTTGAGCTGTAAAGGTTGTTACATGCCAAATTTGCCTTAAGATGTAAAAAAAAAAGTGTGAATGTTGTAGGTCTAAATTATAAAACCTTTAACATGTTCTGCATATGTTATATAGGAGAACCAGCCAGTCGGTACCAGTGTTCTCCAGCTGACCGTGTCTGACCGTGATGCCTCCCACAACGGACCTCCTTTCACATTTTCTATCATCAGTGGGAACGAGGGTGATGCCTTCCAAATCACTCCTCAGGGAGTGCTGGTCTCTGTGGCAACTCTGAGCCGCCAGACCCAAGAGTTCTACCTCCTGCAGGCCCAGGTGAGACCTCAATCTCTCCCTCTGATTCTCCAACTCTCACTGAAGCTGTAGGGGTCTTGTTCAGTTTTCACTGGAGGTCTGAAGGGATAGATGAGCAGTAGAGCTGAGGTGAAGCAATGCTTGTTCAGTACTCCCCACACAGGCCAGGCATGGTCAATAGAGAATGATAAAGTAGCAGCCATGAGATCCCAAGCAGGGGAGAGGATCTGTAAGAAAATGATTACAGCTGTCTTATTTCCAGTCTCCTCCTCTTTTAGGTTTTCTGTTTCTTTTGTTCAGTAGGAGGTCATTCTATACAATTGGCCACTTTTCAATTTTTAATTTTAGTAAATTTAAAGTAATTTTTGTGAGATTTTAAACAACAGATGTCATTAAGTCTTAATAAATTGCATTGTGCCATCTCAGACTATATTAAATTAATAGATTTTAATATATGCTGCTTCTTGGGTTACCCATACTTACGTGTGTATATATAAAAATAAGAATCTAACTTTTGACTTTTCCAAAGGACAGTTGCTGTTATGAACATTTTTGTTTTATGAAACATTTTATTATGGTAACAGGGTTGATTTACAACATAAGACACAACCTCTAATCTTTAAATTAATACATTTTCAACAAATTTATATATGTATATATCATCAATTTTTTTTAACTTTTTTATGAATGTTTTTATTAGGGCTACAAATTTCACCCGTTTTATAAAATAACTTAATAGGGATCATGAAATGGGAGGCAAAGTGATAAGTACAAGAGGACAAAACAGAGTGAATAAATAACATGAGCCAGGCTCAAACTTGTGCAGCTGTCCATTGTTTCAAGAGTAAATCCAGGCTCAATGCTCCCTCTACTGACTGTGACTGCACATTTTGCATGGAGTGGCTTATAATAAGTGCCAAAATCATTCTGCCCTTAATACTCAATCACACTTCAAACAGCTGACTTGATAATTTGGCACCATATGTTAGAAGACTAATAATCTATTGTTTTAGTTAACATTTATGATGCTTGCTGTGCTGTAAAGTGAGATATATCATAGGAGGTATGAAAACAATTAACTGTGTTTTGAAATTAGACTCCTTTATGAGTTCTTACTTCTGTAAATACTTACTAGTGCTTGCTAAAGCAAACATCATTATTAATACAAATTAGTCTCAGTGATTTGACATCCAACCCCCAAATATTAAAGGTGACAAATCATAAAAATCAGACTTTTTCTGTTTAAGTGCTATAAACTGGTCCCCCATGCACCTGCCAAACCAGGAAATGTGAAAAAGATTAAGCCTTACTCTACAAGCTTGTGAAAAAATGAGTGCATAAGATTTTGCTCCCCATGTGATGTAGAAAGGGGATCTTATTATAATATTACCGCCCTTTAATCTGCACAATTCCACCCGCGGCGTGGCCATTGTGTTTTTGCAAGCGACAACGGTGTACCAGTTCTAATGCCATGGCGAAAGTTTGAGCAAATCATGCTAACTGTTCTGTCTTTGGCTGCACAGACGAGCACAGACCACTATTTAGAGCCCCAGCCTCAAAGGAGACGAGAGCAGTGGATTTATTGATTTATTTACTGAATATAACACTGCTGCCACACAGATCTAATAGAAACGTGCGATTTCTTTCCCAGCTGTTTACCTTCACAGACATAACCGGCTGTTGTTGTAACTCATGTGTTTTTAACATAAGCTTGTGTGTATTTGACAGTTTAAGTGCAATAAGACATGAAAGAGAACTTAGTTTAGTACTCACATGCTGTGTGACAGCTGCTTTCTGTGCGTGTGCTTCGGATGTGTGCGCTCAGAAAACAGTATATCAGAAATTAAAACACATGATTTCAGCGCGTCAGACATGATAATCAAAACCAAACAGATGTTTTTTAGTAGAGTATCTGAGGTACGAGCTGTAAAGGCACAGCTCTATTCTGGAAAAGGGGGTGGGGAGCACCAGCTCATTTACATTTAAAGAGACATGCACGAAAATAGCGTGTTTCTGCTTCCACTCAAAATAGGCATTTTCAAAGTGATATAATAAATGATTTGTGGGGTATTTTGAGCTGAAACTTCACAGACACATTCTGGGGACACCTGAGTCTTATATTACATATTGCAAAAAGGGCCGTGATAGGTCTCCTTTAAACCTTGACATCTAAGTATAAAACTAATGATTTCTTATTGTTGCAATACTGAATCCTAAATCTCTTGACTCTTTTGCTCTAGGTAACAGACAGCGGTCGGCCACCATTGGTCTCCATGGCATTTGTGAGTGTACGTTTGATCGAGGAGAGCATCTACCCTCCTGTCATTCTTCCTCTGGACATTTTTATCACCACAGCAACAGATGAATATTCAGGTGGAGTCTTGGGTAAAATCCACGCCACCGATCAGGATGTTTACGACACTCTAACCTACAGCCTCGCACCCGATAGTTCCTCCACCTCCGAAAACACTGGCCTCTTCTCTGTGTCCCCTGCTGATGGGAAACTTGTAGCCCGTGGGAATCTGGACGCTGGTCAATACGTCCTTAACATTACAGTGACAGATGGTCGCTTTACTGCAGCTGCCCGAGTCAATATTCACGTTCGGCAGGCAACAGCACAAGCGCTCGATAACTCCATCGCTGTGCGATTCTCTGCAATAGCACCGGAGGAGTTTATCGGAGATTATTGGCGGAACTTTTTGCGGGCTTTGCGGAACATCGCTGGTGTCAGACGTGGAGATGTGCAGTTAGTCAGCTTGCAACCTGCTGCTGATGCCTCCGGTGACCTGGAAGTACTTCTAGCTCTAGAAAGGTCAGGAAGTCCATTCCAGCCCCAGGAGGTGCTGTATAGGAAGCTGAACGCCTCAGTTGGGGTAATCGAAGAGATGACTGGAGTCCGTATTGTACGAGTTGTGAAGAAACTCTGTGCTGGTTTGGACTGTCCTCTTAGTTATTGCCAAGAAACTGTTTCCTTGGAGACGGGAGCAGTGTCGGCCTACAGCACGGCTAGAATTAGTTTCGTTACGCCACGTCACATGCGCACTTCCACATGTCTCTGTGAAGGTAATATGAATATACAGACATTAAAAAAGATGTGTTTTGCTTCCAGTCTAGAGTGATGATAACCTTCTATGTGTGATTGTAGGAGCTGAGTGTCCTGTCCTGAGTAAACTCTGTGAGGGAAGCCCCTGTCCTGATGGCATGGAGTGTGTAGAAGACCCCATGCACACCAAATTCAAATGCATCTGTCCTGAGGGAAAACAGGAAGAGTGCTCAGGTATGAACACACATATTTGTGCAACTCACACTCTCTATTAAAGCACCGTTTTGAAGTCCCATACTTTGATTAGTGGTACCTAATAAGTCAAGTATCCGTAGTGCTTCAGTTAAACTTGTCCTGCTGTATTTATGTAGGGCCCTGTGAAATCCGTTTTATTTTTTTTCCAAACTGTTTTTTTTTTTTTTTCTAAATTCTGTTTTTTTCTGTTTGAATTTTTCTGGATTACTTTTTTTTTTTTCCATTTTAATTTTTCTAGACTCTGCTTTTATGGTTAAATAAAAAAAAAAATCAAACATCACGTCTAATTAATTGAAATAATGAAACTTACACAATTTAACAGTAATTTATTAAAAGTTTAACAAAAATTACATTTTTAAGGCCCTGAGAATTCAATTTTTTTCTCAAATTCAGTTTTATTTTTACCAAATTTTGTGTTTTTCATTCATTTTCGGCATTCTAGTTTCATTACATTTTAATAATCAAAAGCATCTCTAATTAATTGATTTTATTTTAGAAAAATAATTATTGTTTTATATATTTCTTTTTTTAAACTATGTTGTGTATTTACATTTTTCTGGTAAATAAATATTCCTTAAAAAAATTGTTTTAATAATAATTTTATTATTAGTAGAAGTACTATCATTACATTAAGTAATATATTTCTGTCACAGTTTCTTCAAGTTAAAACAAACTTCTATTTTGATGGGTTCCTGTGAAGACCTTTAAGTTTCCATTTGTATATGAAATGACTAGTTTTTCTCACAGGAAATGGCAAAATACTCATGAGGTGACTCTCAGAACAGTTTTAGAGATTTTGTTGATGTGTTCATGTACTCATATATTCAGGTAGCAGAGGCTGAAAACACTGTGAGCATCAGCGCCATTCATTCACACAGAAACACACAGAACATGCAAGATTCATATTTAAATAGCATTTTGCAATTTATTCACAGACACTAGTCCATATTGCATTTTGATTAAAGTGTACTGACCTACTTTTGATTTATTCATCCAAAATTTGGCAAATTCCACGACATTCCGCGTTATACAGTAAATTACATTTTTGTTTCATAAGGTCCTATTTATAGTACAAAAAAACAATAGATGTATATTAAATAAGGGAACCAAGCCATGAATGGAGATCAGTGGTTTTAGGTATCATTTATATATGTTAAAGTATTTAATGTTTTGAATTGGATTTTATTATTTGTAATTTTAAGTGTTTGAAATTGAACTAATGCTGTCATTGCATACTGAATTCTGACTGGTTTGTGTTTTTTACAGCATTTCAAGCGCTAATATTTTGTTCATGAAATGGACATTTAGTTTTGCTGCATTAGAAATGTAGTGTTGGTTGTGGACATTATGATAACATCAAATATAATTTATTTTGGTTTGCTCTGTGTTTTAGAGCGTCAGTCATTGACATTCAGCGGAAATGGATATGTGCGATACAGGCTGATGGAGAACGAGAATAAGGAAGAAATGAAGCTGTCCCTCAGACTGAGAACATTCTCCACCCATGCTACTGTCATGTACGCCAAAGGCACAGACTACAGCATACTGGAGGTGAGTGTGTACTCTTAACCCCCTCAATCTTCCCCAAAAAAAGAAGAGAAAACAGAAAGAGAGTTATTCTGGAGCTGGGAGAAGAGAGGGGAGCCCTTTCTCACGCATTCCACATTGGTGATAGAAAACCACACGGCTGACAGAAAAAGCAAAGGAGTCTGGGACTGAAATGCAAGCAGTGTCATCTCCCTGCTCTTACATTATAATAATCTGTTTCTGCTTATCCCTGAAGCATCATTCCTCATTTCATCTGTTTAATCAATGCTATTGGCAGAATACTCACAGAGTATCACACCTAAAGTACTTCACAAAGTCATCTTTTTGGCTGTTTAAAAATAACTAATAAACTGCCTACTTAGACAGTAATTTTTATAGGCACACATTTTTGGCTGTCATAAGCTTGTGTTCTGTCCAAAAATGATGCTGACACAGAATATGCCTGTAATGGCCAAAAATGTGCAAAAAAAATAGCATGCACATCATGCCTAAAACATTGCATGTGCATGACCTTGCTTGTCTATTTAGGTGACTTACCAGGTTTGGAGAGACTCCTTTTATATATTTATATGTACAAATTAATGCACAGGTTTGCGTGAGATGATTTTTTTTATTTTGTTTTAATATTTTATTTTATAAATATCATAATATAGTCAAAAAAATATTTATCCGTTTATTTTTAATAAATGTAATAATAATGTGTAAATTATAATTTAAAATATTTTGACTGTCATTTGGCTAAATGTGGATTTGAGATACTACACTACCAGTCAAAAGTTTTTGAAAAGATTTTTAATGTTTTTTAAAGAAGTCTCTTCAGCTCACCAAGCCTGCATTTATTTGATCCAAAGTACAGCAAAAACAGTAAAAATCTGAAATATTTTTACCATTTAAATTATATTTATATTTTATATTTTAAAATGTAATTTATTCCTGTGATTTCAAAGCTGAATATTTAGCACATTACTCCAGTCACATGATCCTTTGGAAATCATTCTAATATTCTGATTTACTGCTCAAAAAACATTTTTTATTATTACTATGTTGAAAATAGCTGAGTAGAATTTTTTCTACTAAAATTAAATATTTAAATTGACCCCACATGGCATTTTTATGTAGGGCAGCATGAAAGACAAAGCTATATGTGTTTGTTTCAGATTGTGAACGGCCGCCTACAGTACAAGTTTGACTGTGGCAGTGGTCCTGGTGTGGTGTCTGTGCACAGCACCCAGGTCAGTGACGGACAGTGGCACACCGTCTCTCTTGAGGTAGATGGCAACTACGCTAGACTGGTCCTAGATCAGGTCCATGCCGCATCTGGCAAAGCTCCAGGAACCCTCCGCACTCTCAATCTGGACACCAGCATGTACTTTGGGGGTCATGCAAGGCCGACATCCGGCTCAGGAAGACTTGTGGTAAATGGACTGCGGGGTTGTCTGGAGGGGATCGTGTTTAATGGGAGGGAGCTGCCGCTATCTCAGGTTCGAGGAGTTCACTCAGTCCTGGAGGAGCTGGTTGAGGCGGCTCCCGGATGCAGCTTGGCTCCTCCACTCCAGGGCTGCTCCAGTAACCCCTGTACCAATGGAGGCACATGTTCATCACTGCCTAACGGAGGTATGTTTGGCCTTTTTTTTTTATTTGAGTCATTGCAGTTCAGTCAGATATAGGACTGACTAATATGCTGTGCTCTGTTGTGTGTTGTAGGATATTTCTGTAAGTGCACCGCTGCGTTCATGGGTACTCACTGTGAAGTCACTATCAGCCCCTGTGCCTCTAATCCTTGCCTCTATGGAGGCACATGTATCCCACGAGGAGGAGACTTCTACTGCCAGTGCAGAGGACAATACTCTGGCCAACGGTGAGAACCGAGCAACACTTAGAAATTCATGAATTTCATTGTACCTGCAATCAAAAGATGTGAAGTCTTGTTCGTTTAGTAGGTACAAATTCATTGCATTATCTAGACATGCTTCAAGTTTGACCAGAAAACTTTTCTGCATTTTCAAATGATGTTCAGGTACTTTTTTGTATTAAATTTGAACATTAATATTTCATCTTGTTTGATAACTTAAACTTTGATCGTTTAAACTCTCAACATGTGCGTATTTTATTTAAAAAGAAAGAAACAATTTTAATAGTGCTATGATAATCTTACATTTTTAGGAGTGGCTTAAGTGGCCAGTTATTTTTGGGAAAACTGTACACTATCTGAATACAGAAATATGCCTACTTTTCATTCTTTTTCATCTTAAATGTTAAATCTCTGATTTGTTCCTAATACTTTTAATTCAAATTCAAATTTTACTTTGACCTCATAGCATTACACCATGTTCCTCTTTGTCTAATTATTTTTAAAGTTTGATATTTCATTAAATTAGTTCTTTTTCCATTTTAATGACATTGTGTATACTCCATGTGTAGCCAAATGAATGTAAGCGCTTTCAATATTTTCATAATTTAAACTTCATTAATATGCATGGTGTGACTCAAACTAAAGAAAAATACTTCAGAAATCCATGCGGCATTCTCAGTAATTCCTATTAAATTGGAAATTTAATCAGAAGCTTTGGGAGACGATGTGATTGATAATCAGATTTAATTCAGTAAGACAGAATCAATTTTCTCTTTGAGAAATTTCTGCTGCAATTAAAAACTATCCAAACAGTTCTTCTTATTTGAAGTTTATCTAAAGTTGTGCATGTGTGAAGTTTCTGAATGACATTTTGGCTCTTTGTAATTTTCTACCAGGTGTCAGCTGGGTCCATACTGCACAGATAACCCGTGTAAGAACAGCGGCAAGTGCATTGATAGCCTGGATGGTCCTGTGTGTGAGTGTGACCCGGGTTTCCAAGGAGATAGGTACTGCTTTTGACCCATCTTAACAACCATTGAGACTTGATTGAATTAGTCAAAAATATATTAAATGGGCATAATGAAAAGCTTCTTTATGAGATGCTACTTCTCTTGAGATGATACCTAGATTAAACTTTTTAAATGAAAGAAATATTTTCTATTCAGCAAGGATGCATTAAATTGATTAAAAGTGACAATAAAGACTTTTATAATGTTATAAAAGATTTCCATTTTAAGTAAATGCAGTTCTATTGAACTTTCTATTGATTGGATAATGGAGTAATGGCAGCTAAAAATTCAGCTTTTGCATCACAGCTATAAATTACATTTTAAAATATATTCAAATAGAAAACAGTTGTTTAAAATTGTTATAATATTTCAGTATTTTTGATCAAATAAACACAGCCTTGGCAAGCATAAGAGACTTCTTTCAGAAACATTACAAAAATCGGAAACACTTTAGTATAGGGACCAATTCTCACTATTAACTAGTTGCTTATTAGCATGCTTATTATTAACATATTGGCTGTTTATTAGTATTTATAAAGCACATATTCTGCATGGCCATATTCTACATCCCTAAACCTACCCAATACCTGAACTTAACAACTACCTTGCTAACTATGAATAAGCAGCAAATTAGGAGTTTATTGAGGCAAAAGTCGTAGTTAATGGTTTGTAATGGTGAGAATTGGACCTTAAAATAAAGTGTAACCCAAAAATCTTACAGACTTCAAACTTTTGAATGATAGTGTAGGTTGAATATGCAGCTGTGTATTTACAGTACATGCTTGTGTGTTTGTGTGTGTGTGTTTAGGTGCCTCAGTGATGTAGATGAGTGTCTGAAGAACCCTTGTGGCAATGGTGGTCACTGCCAGAACACGTACGGCTCCTTCAACTGTAACTGCTCTGTGGGCTACAGTGGGCGGCACTGTGAACTCCGTTCCGAAGTTCGCAACGAATTTGTCTCCACCTCTTGGAACATCGGCCTGGAGGAAGTAATCGGAATCGTCGTCTTCGTTGCCAGCATCTTCCTTCTCGTCCTACTCTTCGTCGTGGTTCGCAAGCGCATTTGCCGGCGCTCGAAGTCCAAATCTGACGATGACGACAAGCTTGGCGTAGGCACAGGAGCCTCGCATGCCTTCCTCCAGCGGCCGTACTTTGACTCCAAACTCAACAAGAACATCTACTCCGACATCCCGCCGCAGGTCCCTGTACGGCCCATCTCCTACACTCCCAGCATTCCAAGCGACTCCCGCAACAATCTGGACCGCAACTCATTTGAGGGCTCAGCTATACCGGAGCACCCAGAATTCAGCACATTCAACCCCGATTCGATGCACGGTCACAGGAAGACGGTGGCTGTCTGTAGTGTAGCGCCTAATCTGCCTCCACCCCCTCCCTCAAACTCTGTGTCTGACAGTGACTCCATACAGAAGCCCAGCTGGGATTACGACTACGATGGTATGTACAGAAACCCATCTGGAATCCAAATGTCATGCATGTGACTTGTAAGACAATCTATTTTATGGGCTCAGAAAGTGAGTGAAAGTTTGTGTGACTGTTTTCTTCTCCTCACAGCTAAAGTAGTGGACTTGGATCCATGTCTAAGTAAGAAACCGGTAGAGGACAGCGCCTGTCATCCTTACAACACCAGAGGCAGCATGTCTGAGGTCCACTCTCTCAGCTCTTTCCAGTCCGAGTCATGTGATGACAATGGTATGTATGGAATAGAATGCATTTGCTTTTACCTGTCTTATAGTTGACTGATAGATAGTAACCAGCCAGTTAAACTGAATTATATTTCTGTGACATGTTCTTATGCCTTTTTTTCAGATATCAGAATTATTTATACTGTATGTTTCTCTGTAACCAAGAAGAAAAAAATATTATGGAAAGAATACTGCTTCTTTAGCAGATGAAAAGGCTATGTTTGGAATGGATCCATCTAGTATACTTTATACTGTAATACATACTGACAGTATACAACAAATGCTGCCTATTAATTTAAACACACTACGACATAATGTTACTCAGGCTTGATTGATGTTTCTACCTGATCTCATAACAAAAATGTACCTGTAGGAACTTTTTCGCAAGACATGAAATACGTACATATCACTGCAGTTTCCAACAGAAATGAACACTAGAGGCGGTAAAACATTGAGCACTTGTAATTGTTTTCGTACACAGTTATGATTACAGCTCCATATGTTTCGCTTTCCGGACGTAACAAGCTTGCTCGGTAGCTCAGCCAGCACGGAATTGGACTTAGGATGCGGAATCCTTGGGTACAAATCCTGTCAAAAACATGAGCTGAAAGATGAGAGATTGAAAAACAAGCTAAAACAGCATGCTTGCAATTGTGTTTTTACGTCACATTTTGTTCATACTATCGGTAGGTTTTGGTGTAGTGCAGATGGTACATTATTTTAAAACGTCACGGAGCATTAGAGTTATAGCACCACTTAACAGACATTTAAAGCCAGAACTGCGGTGACACCTACAAAACCAACGTCACACAAAACGTACCATATGTACGTTCATCTGTTCTGGGGGAAAAAAACAAAGACTCTTTTAGTGCCACCCAGTGGACATTTCACACTGAATATGTCACGAAACATACATGGCGGTACATATTTTGCATCTTGCAAAAAAGTTCCCACAGATACGTTTTCATCATGAGATCAGGTTGTGATGTTTAGTTATCATCTCATAAATAAAACAGTATCTGGTATTATTTTTGTTCATTCAACATTCTAAATGCTACTGCACAGTATACATAGTGTTAGAAACTTTACTAGTATTCTATTCCAAACATAATCTAAATCTCTTGCATCCTCTTTTAGTTGACAGACCCCTGAACATCTGCTAACCCTGTCTGTCTTTATTTTACTGATGTAACCGAATGTAAAGGGTGATATGTTTTTGGGTCATGTGTTATGTCGTTTCTCTCTCTCTTCCTTATCGCTGCACTGGGGCTTCAGCTCCCATTTGGATCAAATCTCAGCACAGACACCGAGCAAGGTTTTAAATAGAGGCCTGCTCGTAAGTGAACACTCGCCCACGGTGGAAGGAAGTGATCACTAAAGGCCCTACGAAATTCTCAATGCATAAAAAGAAAAAAGCTTGTCTTCCCTCTAAGCCCCCTCGTCTTTTTCTTTTGCCATTGCTGAGAGCAACTTCTCATAAGTTTTTCATCAGTTCAAGACAACATCTGAGAATGACCTATATAGTATCTTTATTAGTTCTCTGTGTGAAATTCACATTTTGTATCTCTTCTCTTCTTTTTTCCCTTACTTTCTTTGTGTCTCTTAATGAAGCCAATGGATGGTTGAAGACATCGGCTCAGAGTGTAAAAGCAGGGTATGAAAAGTACACATGAAGGGTCTCCAGCATACACAACACAATGTTTCTGTTGATCCTGATTATCTGAAGGCCTTTTCACATGACTTATGACAGAGCTGCAGGGAACAAACTGCCAAGCTATAGCATATCCCATGCACTATGCTGCAGTCAGGTCAAACCTTGTAACAGTACTTCAAGTACAGGTTTCAGCTTTCAAATATTTGTTGCTGACCTTTTGAAGCAAATGGTTAGTGGAAAATTTGCAGAATGTATATGAGGCTAGTCTCTGAGCATAAATGAAAAAAAGATAAATGATTCACACTGGATCAGACCCCCCTAGTCAAAAGTGTGCAATATAACTCATCATATTATGCATGTTAGATATTGGCTGATCAAAGCAGCAAATGATGGTGGTGTTGAAACTAGGGATGGGTCAGGATGCCAGGATGTTTTATTTTAGTATTATTTATATTGTTTTGAATTAGCTTATTAATTTTTTTTTAATATTAGTTGATCTTTTAGGAATTTTACATGGTTTTGTCATTTAATTTACATATTCCTATTTAGCATTATTTAATTTCAGTTTTAGTTATTTCAGTAAGTCGATCTATCTGTACTTAACTATATTTCATTTTAGTTAAGCTTCATTTCAGTGACAAAAGAACGATCAATTGTTTTAGTTAGTAGCACTGCAGGATGGTCATCTAGCAAGGTTATCCATTACTTAGATTGTTTTTTTTGTTTATGTTGTTGTTGTTTTTGTTTTTTAGGTTTAGTATTTTTTAGCAGCAGTAGCTTAATTCAAACAATTCCAAGTAGGTAAAAGTTTGTGCAAAAAAGAGAAGCTACTTCTCTCGGTTTTTTCTATTTAAGCATGTAACCATTAAAAAGACAGTAACTCTTCAACTCCAAAAGAAGTCAGATTTTTAAACCTCATCTCAAATTCTGTTGTTGCGCTCTAATCAACTGTTTTTGAATGCATGAGCACATGATGTCTGACTACTGCTGAACAATCGTGTCTGAACCCTCTAGACGATTTTCAAATGTCATTTTGCACAACCTGACGTGAGTCATGTGAAAGGGACTGCAGTCATCTAACCATTGACTCTCGACCCTCATTTGACCTTTTCAACCCCTGACCTTGACCTAACAACTCCCCCACTGAATCTCGGATGAATACTAATGCATTATATTGAATGGATTATTCATATTTCCTTATGGCCATGTACCCGTATATTCCTCTGAAGCATAAACCCTGCTTCTTTCATTTTTCTCCGTCTGCTAGTTTTGGTTTGGGGCCAGAGAGTGTCTTTGTTCTCTTTTATCTTTGAGAATTTTCCTGATCCTTCCTTTCATCACTCTGTTAATGTGTGTAATCATGAGCACAACATCAGCCGTCACTCCCACTGTCCTCCACCAGAGATGTGTGCCTTACCGACAGAAATGAATCCCTCTGCCATTAACCCATCCCTTAGATCACACCCTTGTCAGAATCCAAAATCCCATAAAAATAGTATCTGTTGTTCTGACAGTGCCAGTCAATCAGTTCAAATCCATCAGTTTTGTCAGATGTCAGAATGCAATGTCTCATTGTGAGAAACGCTTTCGTCTGTTTCCTCTCTCCCTTGCAATCTTGTCTTCCAGTGTTTCTTTCCTGTCATGTTTACTTCTGAAAAATTAATGTTAGATTTCTCTTATCTGCCCTTTTTACAAGCCTCCCTAGTGACAGTAATCCACCTTGTCAGCTCTGTTGTTGACTCGGTGGAGAAAGAAGGTATTATTTTGCTGCTTCAATGCTGATTATTGGGTATCTGTGCCGTTAGTGTTTGGTGGGTGATTATTTGGTCTCCAAAATGCCATTTTCTTCACCTATATCACATCTACAAAGACAAAGAAATTAAAAATGACTAATCACATCTTAAAAATTCGATCAAATGCCTCATTAGCCAATCAGGTGCCTCATTTGATTTCAGTGGCACATGGTTGTTCAGCTAATTTGAGGTGGAAAATTGCAATCTGACCAAGACTGATTTCATCTTCCCACCATGCTGTGATATGAAATGTTTCTGTGCAAGCAAATGGCATGAAGATCGTCTCATACCTTCATGGTTCCTAAATTTGTATCCACCTTGTCCTGCACTCTTTTTCTTCCAATGTTATTCAATCTTGTAGTATTTGACATTTTCTCTTTCTCTCTTTTCTCTGCAATTCTGTTTGCCTTTTATCTAAAGAGTCTTTCTCGGCTCATGAACACAAGAACCCAAGAGGTGATTGATTTTTGTTTTGTACAATTTGCCTGAAGCCTTTCGATTCGATTTTTTGTTTTATTTTGGCTTGGATACGCCCTTCAATGTAACAAAGCTCTGCATGTCAACAAAATCTGTGACAAAAATTGTGTCAAATTAACTTTCCTTTTCAAATCAACTCACTTTTTGTGAAATTTTTGTCTCAGCTTCTTGTCACAAAAAAGTTTTGCGTGTGTGTGTGTTTCCAGTTTAACTTGGTGTCGTCTCCCATAAATTCCCTCAAAATCCATAATAATAACACTCTCCCTAATAATATAATGTGGACAAATGGATCTTTGAAAATATTGACTAATTGTCATATTGTCAAGGTTGTTTTGGAAATCCACAAACAATAGACATATTCAGAGTTATTGTTTATGTACATGTGTGGTGTGTGTATTTGTGTGCACTCCAGTAATATATGTGCTGTGCTGAATGATCTGCATTGTGTTGGTGTGATACTGACGCTGCATGCTGTTGGTTTTACATGACTTGGCTGGTATTAACTGAGTGGTTTGAAGTCAATTCAGCTTCTATTTACACAGAATGAATTGAATTTTAAAAAATAAAACATGCATGGAAAGATGTTTGAATTTCAAATGATGGTTTAATATAGAAAAAGTGCACGTTATTCTAAATAAAAATATCTTTATGATGCAAGTTAACAGTGTAATAAAAGTTGGCAGAAGCGTTAAAAGAAGGGATTGATGGCTAGCATCGTTAGTTCACCCAAAAATGAAAATTCTGTCATTAATCACGCACCCTCATATTGCTCCAAATCCGCAAGACCTTTGTTCATTTTCGGAACACAAATTAAGATATTTTTGATGAGATCCGAGAGCTTTCTGACCCTCCCATAGACAGTAAGGGTATTACCACAATGAAGGCACAGAAACGTAGTAAGTACATCGTTAAAATAATCCATGTGACATCAGTGGTTCAACCATAATTTCACGAAGCTACAAGAATACTTTTTATGCACAAAGAAAACAAAAATAACTTTATTCAACAATTCGTCTCCTCTGCGTCACCCTAGGGCTCCATTTTGGAGAGTATCATGACGCATGCGTGCGCTTTGAATTGGATGTAAACAACGTATGTTTATGCTCCGATCAAAGCGCGCGCATGCGTTTTCTGTGTCAGCAGCACCACACACTTACGTTGTTTGTGTTCAGATCAAAGCGCACGCATTTGGCATGATACTCTCCAAAATGTCGCTCTAGGGTGATGCAGAGGGGACGAATTGTTGAATAAAGTTAATTCATTCATTAATTTGTGTTCCAAAGATGAACGAAGGTCTTATGGGTTTAGAACGACATGAGGGTGAGTAATTGATGACAGAATTTTCATTTTCATATAAAGTAAAATAGTTTATGAATGCCATGTTCAGTATTTTTTCCTTTCAAAACTAAAATCGACCTCTCTGAAATTGAATTGACCCCAGCCTTTTTTCAATGTGTAAAACCTAATCTAATCATAATATGTGATATAATATGTCACTGTGATATTTACTATTATTTTTCTCCAACAGGCTATCATTGGGACACATCTGACTGGATGCCGAGCGTTCAACTTCCTGGAATCCAGGAGTTTCCTCAGTATGAGGTAGGGGAGGCCCCACCCACCCTTTACAGTGATCCCGCCCTGCTGGACACGGACTACTACCCCGGCGGATACGACATCGAAAGCGACTTCCCTCCCCCACCCGACGACTTTCCTTCCCACGATGACCTGCCCCCTCCTCCGCCCGTGCCGGAGTACGGAGAGCGCTACGACACATTGCAGCCTGCCACGCGAGTGTTAAACAGCGCCCCCTCTAGTCCCGGAGGGTCTGGAGTACGCCATCGCCCGCCCTTACCCCAACTCTACAGCCTCACCCAATTCCTACCCCACCACCATTACTCGTCAGACCCCGAACCCCAGACCAACCCCACCAGCACCATCACATCGTCCTCCACCGGAGGATACCGGCGCAGAGGCTTCCCGCTGGGCTTCGGCTGCGACTTCGATCCCCCTGCTGCCGATAACATGTCGCTGTCGCTGTACACGTCCACGGCGTCCTGCTCGGACATGTCCGCCTGCTGCGAAGAGTCAGAAGTGATGATGAGCGATTACGAGAGCGGTGGAGAGGAGGAGGGAGCGCAGTTTCAGAGGCTCGTCATACCGCTGCTTGACTCTCAACAGCAGCAGCAGCATACTGAAGTCTGACACTGGATCCAGAATATCAAAAGTGCCTAAATGAATCCCTGCTACAGGAAACTGACTTGTGTGTTCAAACCATAACCACACCACATACACGGTAGACAAACATAGTCTTAAACTTAACGTAAATGCCAAACATCCAAACGCACACATTGTATACATCTGTATCTCACTCGAGAGGGGTTTTGAAAAGACTTGCTTAAACATGGGTTCTCTTCGCTAGCTCTTGTGGGCTGTTATTAATATTATTATTATTATTATTTAACAGTATTGGGGAGAACATTAGACTTGGCTGTGCCATTAAATAATATGTTGATCATCATGCACAAGATCATGCTGAGATGTACAATTTACACAGAAAATATAACTGATATATGGGAGAAAAGCATAATTTCAAGCATCAAGGTGATATCTGTATTTGTATAGATATAACCATGCAAACTGATTTTTATACAAATCCTCATTCATTTGTAATGTAAATTTTAATGTACAGTTTTGATTTCAAGGTTTTACTAGGTTTTTGTAGATATGTTTTGCTTTTTTTTTCAAAAAAGAAAGACAGGAAAAAGTAGTGTACCAACTCAAATGGTGTGTCATTATCAGCCTTACTGTATGTTCATTCACAAGCAAAGAAAAAAGCATAAGAGAATCTTAAAAAAAAATTAAAAATGTCAAGGTTGTGAATATGTGATTGTCACAAGTTCATTTCTGAAAGGACGTCTGCATATTCTTGTGATGTGTTATGTTTTCTTTTTTTTTTTTGGTTTGTAAATTGTGACTTTGGAACATCTTTATTTTTTTGACCATAAAAATGGGACCCAATATATTTATAGTGCGAGATTATTCACAGACATGTGACTTTTTCAGGGTCTGCGTGTGTGTGAGCAATGCTATGGTCTTGTTTTATGATTTTTATTAAATACTGCCACTAGCTTAACTGCTTTACTACTGGCAATAAATTATTCTCTAAAACGGGGGTTTGTCTTGCATGCATTTATTTACTTTTATACACAAAAAGCCACTTAGGCAGAACAATTAAGGTATTCAACTTGAAATACCTCACATTTGTAAAGGGAGATCAATGCTTGAATGTGTTAAACTGTGATTAGAGCAGCACATGCTGTGTTAATAGCAATTTAGTTGCATTATTTCTGTCAGCAACTGTCAGAAACAAGAAGGGGAACAAACAGTCTGAATGAGCTTTAGGGACTCTTAGTCATAGTTTATTTAATATTCTATGGATTTTCACAGCTCTATTATGACAGCTCTATTAGTTTTATTCAAAACTTTATTCCTTTCTTTGATGCTTAGCCATTCTCCAAGCTTATCTACTACACATGTATTGGTTACCAATTGTATAAATGTAGCTTACTTAGGCACATTTACCTCTAGGCACATTTCTCCAAAAACATAGCCTAATTTACTACAAGCAAAATACCTAAATATTAGTGAGAGAATCAGATCATTAAAGAGATAACGGGACAGTTAATAATTGTTAATTATTAATAAATGTTCATTGTTGTAAAGCCATTATATACTATATTAGAGAATAAAGAAATGTTGGTTGAAACCTATTATTAATGTTAAAACAGGGTTCTTGTCATACACTTGAATGAATGAATAAATTAATGAAGGAATGAATGACCACACAGCAAAGCTATTGAATAACACCTGATCTGACATTGTTCTGAAAGGATTACATGCAAATTCTCATTTACTGACTTTATTTATAATGCTTTTATTATAGAAGTCTAAAATCCCGCACACTACTACTTGCAAAAGTATCAAAAAGAATTTTATTAACAATGTTTCGGTCTCATGACTTTCACCTGATAAAGGTCATCATGAGACCGAAACATTGTTAATAAAATTCTTTGTGTGCAGGATTTTCCTTTGTCTTTTGGTGTTGACCTTTTTTGGTCTTTGCCTCCTATGCACCTATCTATTGCCTTGAGGTGTGCGAGGATTGACTGATAAACATTTAATTGAAGTGAATTATATATAGTCTACAACCCGAATTCTGGAAATGTTGGGACGTTTTTTAAATTTGAATAAAATGAAAACTAAAAGAATTTCAAATCACATGAGCCAATATTTTATTCACAATAGAACATAGATAAAATAAATGTTTAAACTGAGAAATTTTACAATTTTCTGCACAAAATGAGCTCATTTCAAATTTGATGCCTGCTACAGGTCTCAAAATAGTCGGGACGGGGGCATGTTTACCATGGTGTAGCATCTCCTCTTCTTTTCAAAACAGTTTGAAGACGTCTGGGCATTGAGGTTATGAGTTGGAGTTTTGCTGTTGGAATTTGGTCCCATTCTTCCCTGATATAGGTTTCCAGCTGCTGAAGAGTCTGTGGTCATCTTTGACATATTTTTCGTTTAATGATGCGCCAAATGTTCTCTGTAGGTGAAAGATCTGGACTGCAGGCAGGCCAAATCAGCACCCGGACTCTTCTACTACGAAGCCATGCTGTTGTAATAGATGCAGTATGTGGATTTGCATTGTCCTGCTGAAGTACACAAGGCCTTCCCTGAAATAGACATCGCCTGGAGGGGAGCATATGAAGAGTTCAGATGCAAAAGCCTCTAAGTGCCATCTGAAATTTTCATC
>JAFVLL020012406.1:0-25658 GCA_021397915.2 Tor tambroides | reverse complement strand
AACTGCGGGCGGGAGATTGTTTTCCTATTTAGCGCCCAAACTCTGGAACAATCTACCTAACACTGTTCGGGAAGCAGACACACTCTGTCAGTTTAAATTTAGATTAAAGACCCATCTCTTTAACCTGGCTTACACATAATGCACTATTGCATTTCTATAGTTCAAATCCATTAAAGGATTGTTAGGCTGCATTAATTAGGTCAACCGGAACCGGGAACACTTCCCAAAACACCCAGTGTACTTGTTACATTGTTAGAAGAATGGCATCTACGCTAATATTAGTCTGTTTCTTTCTTATTCATGGTCACTGTAGCCACCCAGATCTAGTCCGTATCCAGATCAGATGGTGGATCAGCACCTAGTGATGACCTCTACAGCCCTGAATGTCAGCGGAGATCAGGACAACTAGATGAGCCCCAGAGACTGATCCCCAGTGAAGACCCTATCTCCTAGACGGCAGGACAAGACCACAGGAACCAGATGAGTCCTTCGTACAATCTGACTCTGCTGCAGCTTAGATTTGAACTGCTGATTTTGTCTGGCCAGAGGAGAATAACACTATTTCGACACACTATTTCCCCGTCTAAATACTGTAAAGCCGATGTAAAGCCACCCAGCTTTATATCAAACTGAAGTACAGCTGCTTTAACACAATTTGCATTGTTAAAAGCGCTATACAAATAATAGTGGCTTGACTTAACTTGATGTTCCCATAACATTCCCATAACATGTTCCCCACAGCATCTCCAGACTCTTTCACGTCTGACACATGTGCTCAGTGTGAACCTGCTCTCATCAGTGAAGAGAACAGGACACCAATGATGAACCTACCAATTCGTGTGTTCTCTGGCAAATGCCAATCAAGCTGCATGGTGCTGAGCTGTGAGCACAGGTCCCGCTACAGGACATCAGGCCCTTATGCCACCCTAATAAAGTCTGATTCTGACAGTTTGGTCTGAAACATACACACCTATAGCCTGCTGGAGGTCATTTTGTAGAGCTCTGGCAGTGCTCCTCGTATTCCTCCCTGTACAAAGTAGCAGAAATTTGTCCTGCTGCTGGGTTGTTGCCCTTCTACGTCCCTGTCCAGCTCTCTTCACGTAACGGCCTATCTCCTGGCATTTTCTGCATGCTCTTGAAAATGTGCTGGGAGACACAGAATACTTCCTTGTGACAGCACGTATGAATGTGCCATCCTGGAGGAGCTGGACTACCTGTGAAACCTGACTGGAATACAAATACTGCCTCAAGCTACAGACAGTGAGAAGAACCCTAACGCTGGGCTCAGATCAATGAGGCCTACAATCAGTCAGTTTTAAAAAATAAATACAAAACCAGCCCTAATTGAAAGAAAATAAGCTGACAAGATTGATACCAATATTTGGTTATAATATCACATAACAAGAGATTTATAAGCTATTTTTTGTAGGCCGGTCATTTTTGACCAGGAACACCACAAGTGTATTTGTTTTTTTTGCAATTTGTACGAAATAGAAGTTTTTCAAAGCAAATTTCTTTGTTAAACATTAGAGCATGCTAGTGTGATAAACAGTGCAATTTTTTCATATTTTATTTAATATTGACAAAATTATCCAAAAATAGTTTTTTACAAAAATACCTGTGTATGTGTGGACATGGCTTTAGCCTTTCTGTGATCATCTGAAACCAGACCAAGATCTTGACTTTCTTGAACATTGCCAGACTGGGGTGAAGGTCTACAGTCACCTTGCTGCTCTCGTTTGTAATTGAATTTACATGGATGCATTATTGACAATGAGTTTATGGAAAACAAAATGAGCTTTACTGAGACTGATCATCCTATCCTGGTCATTAACAACAACAGTAATAGTAACAATACCAGTAATACTAACTAAAATGCAACTCATGCTCATATGCTACTGAATGATATAGGTATTATCTTAAAATTACACCCAGAGTGACTTTTAAAAATGTTTGCATTTTACACAGACAATCTTTAAAAACAGGGTGACACCTAATCTATGTAATCCCTGTTACCCAAATGTCAAAACCTGTTACCCTTAAAATAAACACTGATGACAGTAATAGGTTTGACGATTTCAAACTAATTTGCTAATTTCTAGCTAATAGTCAAGTTCACAAAAGCACATGTTGTACACTTTGAAAGGATTTTACTTGTTGATATTGATTATATTAAAGGGGTGGTTGATTGCGATTTCACTTTTTTAACGTTAGTTAGTGTGTAATGTTGCTGTTTGAGCATAAACAATATCTGCAAAGTTACGAAGCTGAAAGTTCAATGCAAACGGAGATATCGTCTTTTAAAATTCTGGCAGTTTAATGCCTACAAAAACGACAGGTAAGGGACTACAACGAGTTACTTCCCGGGTCAGATACGTCACGGACCCAGATAAACCCCGCCCCCGGGAACATGCAGCAAAGGGGCGAGGCCATGCTACGCTGCTTTAGAGAAGAGGAAGAGAAAACTAGGGGTGCACGTAAAAATCTATTCATATATGAATCGCGATTCTGTCTTCTATCGATTCTAATGGATTCACAAGTTTCAAAATCATTAAAGCAGCGGTTCTTAATACTGCATCTCTCTCTCCCTCTCTCTCATTCATTATCGTCAGATCAGCTCCAACAAACTGTTCCAAATATACACTTATTTCCACATAGCTATGAGAAGCGTTATACATGGTGTGCGGTTGCCGTGCTGTATTAAGGCTTTAATTGGGATCAAACCGTATATTAAAAGCTAACAGAAACAGTAGCACTTGCAAATAACAGCATATCTAAAAGTATGAACCAACCAACAAACAAAAAAAACCATACCATTAAAAGCCGTGCTTGCACAGGTTCTGCGTCATCTTCACTAATATCCTCAGCATCTCATTCGGGCTCAAATTGATAAGCAATATAGACAACACCATTGTTTACAATACAACCGGAGCACATGCCGCTGAGCTGAGGGGCGGGACGTTCAGACGCGCAGTAGAGGCGGTTTAGCCAATCACAACACACTGGACCAGCTAACCAATCAGAGCCCATTACGTATTTCTGAGGGAGGGGCTTCATAAAACCAGGAAATAATCTGGGCGTTTAACAGGGGATGCACTTTTTTCCAGGGGTTTCAGAACAGCGTAATCGAAACTGCGTCATCAGGTAGGCGTGGCCTATTTGAGAATATGCATAGGTCACCGATCATGCGCAGTTGGGGAAAAGCCATTTACTTCAGATACCTGTCCTGATCTCAGGGGTTTCATGTCAAATAGATTTTTTATTATATACAGTAACTTCAGATACCTGTCCTGATCGCTGGTGTTTCGTGTCACATACCTTTTACATTATATACAGTACGTTGAGATACCTGTCCTGATCTCAGGGGTTTCGTGTCAAATACCTTTTATATTCATATACAGCAACTTCAGATACCTGTCCTGATCTCAGGGGTTTGGTGTCACATACATTTTACATTATATACAGAAACTTCAGATACCTGTCCTGATCTCAGGGGTTTCGTGTCAAATACCTTTTATATTCATATACAGCAACTTCAGATACCTGTCCTGATCTCAGGGGTTTCGTGTCAAATACCTTTTACATTATATACAGTAACTTCAGATACCTGTCCTTATATACAGTAACTTCAGATACCTGTCCTGATCTCAGGGGTTTCGTGTCAAATACCTTTTACATTATACACAGTACCTTCAGAAACCTGTCCTGATCTCAGGGTTTCGTAATAAATACCTTTTACATTATATACAGCACCTTCAGATACCTGTCCTGATCTCAGGGGTTTCGTGTCAAATACCTTTTACATTCATATACAGCAACTTCAGATACCTGTCCTGATCTCAGGGGTTTCGTGTCAAATACCTTTTACATTATATACAGTAACTTCAGATACCTGTCCTTATATACAGTAACTTCAGATACCTGTCCTGATCTCAGGGGTTTCGTGTCAAATACCTTTTACATTATACACAGTACCTTCAGATACCTGTCCTGATCTCAGGGGTTTCGTGTCAAATACCTTTTACATTATATACAGTAACTTCAGATACCTGTCCTTATATACAGTAACTTCAGATACCTGTCCTGATCTCAGGGGTTTCGTGTCAAATACCTTTTACATTATATACAGTAACTTCAGATACCTGTCCTTATATACAGTAACTTCAGATACCTGTCCTGATCTCAGGGGTTTCGTGTCAAATACCTTTTACATTATATACAGTAACTTCAGATACCTGTCCTGATCTCAGGGGTTTCGTGTCACATACATTTTACATTATATACAGTAACTTCAGATACCTGTCCTGATCTCAGGGGTTTCGTGTCAAATACCTTTTACATTATATACAGTAACTTCAGATACCTGTCCTTATATACAGTAACTTCAGATACCTGTCCTGATCTCAGGGGTTTCGTGTCAAATACCTTTTACATTATATACAGCACCTTCAGATACCTGTCCTGATCTCAGGGGTTTCGTGTCAAATACCTTTTACATTATATACAGCACCTTCAGATACCTGTCCTGATCTCAGGGGTTTCGTGTCACATACCTTTTACATTATATACAGTAACTTCAGATACCTGTCCTGATCTCAGGGGTTTCGTGTCAAATACCTTTTACATTATATACAGTAACTTCAGATACCTGTCCTTATATACAGTAACTTCAGATACCTGTCCTGATCTCAGGGGTTTCGTGTCAAATACCTTTTACATTATATACAGCAACTTCAGATACCTGTCCTGATCTCAGGGGTTTCGTGTCAAATACCTTTTACATTATATACAGTAACTTCAGATACCTGTCCTTATATACAGTAACTTCAGATACCTGTCCTGATCTCAGGGGTTTCGTGTCAAATACCTTTTACATTATACACAGTACCTTCAGATACCTGTCCTGATCTCAGGGGTTTCGTGTCAAATACCTTTTATATTATATACAGCACCTTCAGATACCTGTCCTGATCTCAGGGGTTTCGTGTCAAATACCTTTTACATTATATACAGTAACTTCAGATACCTGTCCTTATATACAGTAACTTCAGATACCTGTCCTGATCTCAGGGGTTTCGTGTCAAATACCTTTTACATTATATACAGAAACTTCAGATACCTGTCCTGATCTCAGGGGTTTGGTGTCACATACATTTTACATTATATACAGTAACTTCAGATACCTGTCCTTGTATACAGTAACTTCAGACAAGCTCAGTCCCATCTCAGGGGCTGTCAAATACCTTTTATATTCATATACAGCACCAGATACCTGTCCTGATCTCAGGGGTTTCGTGTCAAATACCTTTTACATTATATACAGTAACTTCAGATACCTGTCCTTATATACAGCACCTTCAGATACCTGTCCTGATCTCAGGGGTTTCGTGTCAAATACCTTTTACATTATATACAGTAACTTCAGATACCTGTCCTTATATACAGTAACTTCAGATACCTGTCCTGATCTCAGGGGTTTCGTGTTATATACAGCACCTTCAGATACCTGTCCTGATCTCAGGGGTTTCGTGTCAAATACCTTTTACATTATATACAGCAACTTCAGATACCTGTCCTGATCTCAGGGGTTTCGTGTCACATACATTTTACATTATATACAGCAACTTCAGATACCTGTCCTGATCTCAGGGTTTCGTGTCAGTCACCTTTTACATTATACAGTAACTTCAGACACTGTCCTTATATACAGTAACTTCAGGGATGCTCATCCTGATTCAGGGTTTCTTGTAGTCAAATAATTTCTTTAATATTATATACAGAAACTTCAGATACCTGTCCTGATCTCAGGGGTTTGGTGTCACATACATTTTACATTATATACAGTAACTTCAGATACCTGTCCTTATATACAGTAACTTCAGATACCTGTCCTGATCTCAGGGGTTTCGTGTCAAATACCTTTTACATTATATACAGCAACTTCAGATACCTGTCCTGATCTCAGGGGTTTCGTGTCAAATACCTTTTATATTCATATACAGCAACTTCAGATACCTGTCCTGATCTCAGGGGTTTCGTGTCAAATACCTTTTACATTATATACAGTAACTTCAGATACCTGTCCTTATATACAGAAACTTCAGATACCTGTCCTGATCTCAGGGGTTTCGTGTCAAATACCTTTTACATTATATACAGTAACTTCAGATACCTGTCCTTATATACAGTAACTTCAGATACCTGTCCTGATCTCAGGGGTTTCGTGTCAAATACCTTTTACATTCATATACAGCACCTTCAGATACCTGTCCTGATCTCAGGGGTTTCGTGTCACATACCTTTTACATTATATACAGTAACTTCAGATACCTGTCCTTATATACAGTAACTTCAGATACCTGTCCTGATCTCAGGGGTTTCGTGTCAAATACCTTTTACATTATATACAGCAACTTCAGATACCTGTCCTGATCTCAGGGGTTTCGTGTCAGATTACATTTATACTGTTATAACTTCAGATACCTGTCCTGATCGCAGGTGTTTCATGTCAGATTACATTTATAATGTTATAACTTCAGATACCTGTCCTGATCACAGGTGTTTCATGTCAAATACCTTTTATACTATATACAGAAACTTCAGGTACCTGTCCTGATCTCAGGGGTTTTGTGTCAAATACTTTTTATATTCATATACAGCAACTTCAGATACCTGTCCTGATCTCAGGGGTTTCGTGTCAAATACCTTTTACATTATATACAGTAACTTCAGATACCTGTCCTGATCTCAGGTGTTTCGTGTCAAATACCTTTTACATTATATACAGCAACTTCAGATACCTGTCCTGATCTCAGGGGTTTCGTGTCAAATACCTTTTACATTATATACAGCAACTTCAGATACCTGTCCTGATCTCAGGGGTTTCGTGTCAAATACCTTTTACATTATATACAGTAACTTCAGATACCTGTCCTTATATACAGCAACTTCAGATACCTGTCCTGATCTCAGGGGTTTCGTGTCAAATACCTTTTACATTATATACAGCAACTTCAGATACCTGTCCTGATCTCAGGGGTTTCGTGTCAAATACCTTTTACATTATATACAGCAACTTCAGATACCTGTCCTGATCTCAGGTGTTTCGTGTCAGATTACATTTATACTGTTATAACTTCAGATACCTGTCCTGATCTCAGGGGTTTCGTGTCAAATACCTTTTATATTATATACAGCAACTTCAGATACCTGTCCTGATCTCAGGTGTTTCGTGTCAGATTACATTTATACTGTTATAACGTCAGATACCTGTCCTGATCTCAGGTGTTTCGTGTCAGATTACATTTATACTGTTATAACGTCAGATACCTGTCCTGATCTCAGGGGTTTCGTGTCAAATACCTTTTATATTATATACAGTAACTTCAGATACCTGTCCTGATCTCAGGTGTTTCGTGTCAAATACCTTTTATATTATATACAGTAACTTCAGATACCTGTCCTGATCTCAGGTGTTTCGTGTCACATACCTTTTATATTATATACAGTAACTTCAGATACCTGTCCTGATCTCAGGGGTTTCGTGTCACATACCTTTTACATTATATACAGTAACTTCAGATACCTGTCCTGATCTCAGGGGTTTCGTGTCACATACCTTTTACATTATATACAGTATTATACACCTATTTCACTTTAATAAGCTTACTGACTTCATCAATTTTATCATAACTGAGTTCTAATTTTCTGAGTTTGAATTTAAACAAAACAGAAATTTTAATTACTGGCCCCCCTTCACTAACAAAAAATATAGTAAATGCTTTCATTTTCAACCTTGATGCTACTAAAGTTTTTTCCATCTGCTACTGTCAGAAATTTAGGCATTACTCTTGATCCTGCACTGACTCTGGATGCTTACATTAGTAAACTATCCAAAGCTGCATTTTTCCATCTTCGTCGTTTAGCCCAACTTCGATCATATGTTTCTCCAAAAGAAGCTGAATCATTATTTTTTGTTGCATTTTCTATTCTTTGTTTGTTACTTATTGACATTATCTTATTTTTATTTTTTTTCTATTGTTACTTATACTATGTCTGTATCTCTATTTTCTGTACATAATTGTACCATGATATGCAACTGCAATCATGTCTATCCCCGGACTGGGCAACTGTCTACTGTCCACTTAACTGATTAATTGATTGTGAAAGGACTGTTACGATTATGTGAATCGACTGTCTATTGTGTTTCTGCTTTTGTACAGCGTCCTTGAGCTTGGGAAAGGCGCTATATAAATTAAACATTATTATTATCATGTGTCCTATCACACAGGTCAAATTTGCAGTTAGACCTTTTTTTTTTTAATTAATCTCAAAATATTTTCCACAGCTCTTGCCTGTAAAAATAACCTTATAATTATCCATAATTTCATACTCAATTTAAGTTACACAGAAAGAACATGACATGAAGATATTTGAAGAACTGGTTGATTCAAGGCTTACAGGATCTTCTCATGTATAATCTCCCAAACCATCACTTTCCTGAACAGTGGAATGTCACACTACAGAGAAACAGAGACGAATCAGACATGAAGTGTAATAAAATGTTTGAGAATTAATGTTGTTAACATAAATACTGTTGCTTGATCATGTACCTGTCTGAAAGTGAGTGGCTTTCCTTGAGAAAGGAAGTCTGCATATTTACAGGCAAAAACACCACAGTCATCTCCATTCACCTGTTTAGGAATTGCCTACACACAATTTTAAGCAGAACAAGTAGTCTTAAAATGACACTTAATTCAGATAAGATCCATATAAATCATTAAACGGTGTCATACATTAGTTCTCATTCGGCCTACGGTCCACCTGGAAGCCTCCAAGACACAGCCTTTCTTGACCCTGTACTCCTTTGTGAGGTACTTTCTGTTAAATAAAACAGATGCACATCCAGATATTCAAAGAAGATGAACAATCAAACCACAAAACAACTGCAAAAATAAGGAGACACTCACAACAACACGTGACAGATCTCATCATGTCTTTGACCTATTGAGTCATAGCACTGTATGGTCTGGGATTTTAAATCAATTACCTGGTGGTAAGAAGCAATATAGGCAACAAGTTAAAGAAAAACTGAAAATCATAAATAGTGTTTTGCACTTTTCAAATATAATGTAAATATTAAAACTGAAAAATGTAAAAAGGCATCCTAACTCATAAATGACTTACAGCCAAAGCCCAGTGCATGCCTAGGTGCAAAGGAACAAAGGCAAGGCAAGGCAAGTTTATTTATATAGCACATTTCATACACAGTGGTAATTCAAAGTGCTTTACATAAAAGGAAGTAAAATAGTCATTAAAAAAAAAGTAAAATAAAAATAATCGCAGCAATAAAAACAAGGAATTAAAAAATAATAAAAACAAGGAATTAGAAATTGATTTAAAATTAATTTTAAACAGAAATAGAAAATGATTATACATAAAATACAGTGCAGTCAGTTCGGACGTAGCACAGTGCTCATTCAACAAATGCACAACTAAAAAGATGAGTTTTGAGTCTGGATTTAAATGTGGCTAATGTTTTAGCACATCTGATCTCTTCTGGAAGCTGGTTCCAACTGCGGGTGGCATAATAGCTAAAAGCGGACTCCCCTTGTTTGGTGTGAACCCTTGGTATTTCTAACTGACTCGATCCTAATGATCTGAGTGCTCTGTTAGGTTTATATTCAGTGAGCATATCAGCAATGTATTTAGGTCAAAAACAAAAACAAGATCAAAGAGGAAGAGATCCACAGCTTTTGTCCAGTTCTTCACTGCGGCGTGGGCTTTACCACTCTGAAGCTTTGGGTAAAAGAAAGTGCTGAAAGAGAAGACTTTAAGGCTTCCCACCTGATCACTGTTTCTCTTCATCAGCAAGGACAAATAGAAGTTGACAATCTTGAAAACATAAGAGGAAAAAAATACTCATTGGGAATGCATGACATTAGTGACTGCCAGCATTAGTGCTTCACGATCAACAATGGTCTGATTACATTGATACTGTTGGCAGATCATCAGAGCTTTTTAAGTACAGCCGAGATTAAACCATTGGAGTCACATAGATTACACTAGTGATGTCTTTACTATCTTTCTGGAGCTTGAAAGTGGTAATTACATAGCTCTCAATGGAGGGACAGACATCTCTCAGATGAACAAAAGTCTTGGAGTAATTAATGACAGAATTTTCATTTTTGGGTAAACTATTCTCAAACTTACATTTGTTATTTCAAACTGTAATTTCTATGACTTTTATTCTAAACACGAGAGGAAATAAGAAAAACACTTTTGGTGTGCTCAAACATTTGTTGGGTAGTGTAAAACTTTTTTTTTACTACTTTAGCATAACATAAACTAAACCAGGGGTGTCCAAACCTGCACCTGCAGGGCCACCTTACAGAAGTTTATTTACAGCCCTAAGCTGTGATTGTGTATTAGCTTTATATCAGCTAATAAAAGTCTTCAAAATCACTAAAATCTGTGGCAAAGTGTTAGGGTTAGTGGCCCTCCAGGAACAGAATTAGACACCTCCACACTGAATTCATCACCAGTGTGGTGAACAAAATGTGTAGCGGTACATACCAAATCATCTGTTGTGGGAGTCTTCTTGTAGTTCTTTCCGTGCTGACAAGCATATATCACTCTTCTTTTCACAGAGAGAGGGACGTGTTCTGAATAGTCTTCCACTCGCCATAGACATCGTGGAGTCACTTTCTGTTTTTTGTTACTGTCATCAGACCTGTTATAAGGAAAAAGACAATTAACGTTAAAAATGAAAGAAAAACTGAAAATTATAGGACAAGCACAGCATTAATAAATAATGTAATTATTAATATAAATAAATACTGTAGTAATTAATTTACTGCTCACTGTAAGCTCATGTTAATTAATGCTTTAACTAATGTTATTAAATGAGGCGTTGCTGTAAAGTATTACCCTCTGCTACATATTATCACTTGGGTAGTTAGTTTTATATTCGCACATTCACAACATTCACACATTTCTGCGTTCAATAACTTTCTAATTATATGTGCAATAAAGTTATTTTTTTTGCAAATTCTAATCAGCGGCATCGTCAACCTACTACATTTTTTTTCACAATCGATCAAATTGGGCAAGTATTGTTTTAATGTCATATTTACTTGCGAATGTCCGCTGAATGTCCAATGTAGTGTGGTTAACAAAGTAATTGAATGCAGAAGTCTGAATATGCCAATATAAAACCAACTTTACCCAAGTCATATTATCTTCTTACATTGCATATTTTTCTATACAGAGTTATACTGTATTTGTGTTAATGTGTTTTCTGTAGTGAATCTGAAACAAGACAAATTCCTTATATCATGGCAAATAAAATTCACTAGATATTTCCATAATACAGTAATAGGTACAGAGATATTTGCCA
Organism: Tor tambroides; assembly: GCA_021397915.2. Classification (NCBI taxonomy): domain Eukaryota; kingdom Metazoa; phylum Chordata; class Actinopteri; order Cypriniformes; family Cyprinidae; genus Tor; species Tor tambroides. The sequence goes on along the minus strand of JAFVLL020012406.1, from coordinate 14,260 downwards.
TAAGGAGAAAACATGCAGTAAATATATGAATGTTAAATTACCAAACAGTGTAAGATGTGCCAGATGCACGCTTGTGGCTTTCCAGTAGATGTCTCAGTTCTTCTTCTGAAGAAACAATTCCTGTGATGTATTCTTTTGATGATGTACATATTTTGAAATTTGATGGGAGCCAGTCTGATAAAAAACAAAGTATATTAATTTGAAAAGTTTCATACTTTCGTCTACACAATCTTTTTATTCTTTATATTCACTCGGTATAATTGTGGAAAGATATATATATATATATATATATATATATATACACACATATACACACACACACACACACACACACACACACACACACACACACACACACACACACACACACACACACACACACACACACACACACACACACATATATGTGATGGTGGGATGGCGCATATATGGGGTGGGATGGCGCAGTGGATAAGACACATGCCTTTGGTGTGAGAGACCCGGGTTCGAATCCACTGTGTGACACCAATGTGTCCCTGAGCAAGACACTTAACCCCTAGTTGCTCCAGAGGCGTGCGACCTCTGACATATATAGCAATTGTAAGTCGCTTTGGATAAAAGCGTCAGCTAAATGAATAAATGTAAATGTAAATATATATATATAAACACCAATTAATTAATTAATTAAGATTGGGTCAGTACTAAAATTAATCATGGTTTATTATAGTAAAAGTGTGGTAACCATGTTTTTATTTCTTTTACCGGATTTATTACCATTGTATACGTTAACCAGTTTTACTACAAATAACACGTTAGTTTACCACAACCATTATTATTTTGTGGTTACCATGGAAGTACAAAAACCCTGGGTTTTTGTTTATTGTTGTTGTTGTAAAACCATGGTTAATTTTCGTAAGGAGACTGGCTACAACTTAACGTTACAGTAAAACATAATTAAGCTATTGACGGTTACTGCACGTTTTACATTTCTTCTGGTAGTTTGTTTTCGAAAATCGTTTAAAGGTTATAAAACATAAAAAATAACCTGTATGACTGTTTTGTTCTTCATTATCCGTCGCAGGTATGCTTTTCTCCTTCATTATCCATCCGAACTGATCCTGGATTGGAAATGCCCGCGCAAAAAAAACAAAAAAAAAACAGCATTCTGCGCATGATCGGTGACCTCTTAATTTTTTTTTTTTTTTTTGGAAAGGGGGCGTTTTCCCAACACCTCCAGAAACGCCCATTTTACGTCGTGGTAATGAAACCCCTGGAATTTAGTGAATCCCGTTTAACAGAGAAGGGACAGAGAGGTGAGGAATAGAGGTAAATTATGTGAAAAATAATGCGTTTTTCAAAAAAACTAAGCATGAACATATGTTTGACTGCACCCCATAAACACAGTCAAGCCTAGAAAAAAAAGCAGTCAACCACCCCTTTAAACGTAATAAATAATTGTTTAAATTTACATTTTAAAAATAGTAAAAGTTTTGACACTGCATGAAGCCCCAACACATACAGTATATGCATATATATATATATATATATATATATATACATATGTCTCAGAATCAGAATGAGCTTTTATTGCCAGGTATGTTTACACATACGAGGAATTTGTTTTCGTGACAGAAGCTTCTGCAGTACAACAGAATGACAGTGACAGAATAAAAAACAGATAATAAAAAGAAGAATAAAAAATTAGAACAAGTAAATAAGGAATAACAATATACAAATTGACAATTGTATGTACAGGTATATAACAACAGACAGAGTTAAGAGGTTAGGCGGACGACGTAACTCGGGGGAGAAGAATGGTTGAATAAGTTATGTTATTTTTGTTTTCTTTGCACAAAAAAAGTATTCTCATAGCGTCGCAAAACTGAAGTTGAGCCACTGATGTCACATGGACTGTTTTACCGATGTATTTACTACATTTCTGGACCTGGGAACCTTTGAGTTGTGTTGCTGTCTATGGAGTGTCAGATAGCTCTCAGATTTCATCAAAAACGTCTTAATTTATGTTCCGAAGATGAACGAAGGTCTTACGGGTTTGGAACAACATGAGTGTGAGTAATTAATGACAGAATTTTCATTTTGGGGTGAACTAACCCTTTAACGGCACCCTTTTATTCAATACTTTTTGAAACATCCATTTGCCAGTTTAACAGCTCTAAATTTTCTCCTATAATGCCTGATGAGGTTAGAGAACACCTGACAAGAGATCAGAGACCATTACTTCATCCAGAATCATTCCAGACCCTTTAGATTGGAGCTGGGGCTCCATGTTGCTGCTTCTTCTCGTCAGTTCACCCTGCTCATTTTCTATAGGGTTCAGGTCAGAGGACTGGAATGGCCATAGCAGAAGCTTGGTTTTGTGCTCAGTGACCCATTTTTGTGTTGTTTTTGAGGTTTGTGTTTGGATTATTGTACGGTTGGAAGATCCAAACATGGCCCATTATAAGATTTCTAACAGAGTCAGTCACTTATCGATTTTTTATCTGTTGGTATTTGATAGAATTCATGATGCCATGTGTCTAAACAAGATGTCCAAGACCTCCAGCAGAAATATAGGCCAACAACATCAAAAATACAGCAGTATATTTCATTGTACACATGGGGTACTTTTTATTCCTGGGTTCACCAAACCCATCTTGTGTGTTTTCTGCTAAAAAGCTCATTTTTTAGTTTCATCTGACCATAGAAGCCAGTCCCATTCGAAGTTCCAGTCGTGTCTGATAACTGAATATGCTGGAGTTTGTTTTTGGATGAGCGAGGTGAATTTTTCTTGAAACCCTCCCAAACAACATGTGGTGATGTAGGTGCTGTTTGACAAATTTTTTCAGGTTTTCTGACCCCGAGACTCAACTATTTTCTGCAATTCTCCAGCTGTGGTCCTCGGAGAGTCTTTAGCCACTCAAACGCTCCTCCTCACCGTGCATTAGGACGATATAGACACACGTCCTCTTCCAGGCAGTTTCATAACATTTTATGTTGATTGGAAATTCTTAATTATTGCCCTGATGGTGGAAATGGGAATTTTCACTGCTCTAGCTCTTTTCTTAAAGCCACTTCACTAATTTGTGAAGCTCAATTATCTTTTGCTGCACATCAGAAATATATTCTTTGGTTTATCTCATTGTGATACATGATTAAGGGAATTTGGGCTTTGTTTTCCCTCCTATCTATATTTCTGTGAAACAGGAAGCCATGGCTGGATAATTTCATGTTTATAATCACCCTGGAGTGCTCAAAATTGTGAATATGAATGGGAATATACTTCAGAGATATTTTACTCATAAGAATTTCTAGGGGTGCCAATAATTGTGTCCAACGTGTATTTGAGAAAAACATTTATTTCATAATGATATTTCCCCCCATTTTAAATTCTTATTATCCAGTGAAAGGATCGATTTTTGTGATTTGTTTTTTAAATAATAGATAAAAAGGATTAACAATGCAGATTAATTTTCACAGCCTTCTTTGATCATGTACATGTATATACATACATACATACACACACACATATATACGGGCAGTCATCGTCTGTATCACTGTGTGAGCCACTACAGGGATCATTTACATGAGAACATTTTAACTGTCAAAAAAAAAAAAATGTTGATTTGAAATATGTGAAATGAAATCTCACATTTCAAAAAGCGTGCAGGTTAAGTTACTCAAATCTGTGATAATTATTTTTCAGTGAAATTGTTTTTCATATTCCACCCATCTAGAAAATGTAAATCATCCTTGAGAACTTGAACCACATACAAGAGAGTAGGCGAGGAGTTTTCACAAATCAAAACTACAAGTATGTGTTTTGATTTGTACATAATGAAACTTTAATATTAGAAAAGCATAAAAATATATGAGTATATGTTATATTCTCCTGGTTATAATTAAAAATTCCAAATAAAGCATAGTGTTACTGTGGCAAAATATAATACACAACATAATTTAAGTATTGTGTCTGTTATTAAGGTCAAAGGGATTTTTGACAGTCCTCCAAACAACTAACTGTCCTCAAACACAGCAAGATGGTGTGATGTCCCTTTCTGGTGAGTTCATGCCTGCATTTAATGTTCCTGTTCTGAATGCCTTTATTTTCGTATGAGATGCAAGAGGCATGTCACACTTGCATGAGGTTTGTATTTTTAAGGTGGAGTGAGAATCTACCCTCATTTTTGTGTTAGATTCTGAGCTTTCTACTAGGTATTTGTGTTTAACCAGCTGTGTATTTTTGGTTTATTGTATTTTATTTTATAAGTTGTAAGGGTTAGTCTGCTATTATCACTTTTGGTTTGTTTTATTTATAGACTGTTAATTTTGTTGTTGCAGGAGCCGAGGCTTCCGGGCAGGCCACTAGTTGGCTCTCATGTGCGGTGGTGGGATTGGGCATGGAGTGCAGTGTGTTCACACTTGACCTTACTTATGTGTGCATGTGTGTGTGTGGTGTGACCTGTGCACTGGGTGGTAAGATTTTTGTGATATAAGAGCCTTGCGCCTATTAACTAGCTTACTTGTCATCGGTAAGCCTCAGTCTCTCTTATGTTTCCCTTTTTTGACTCTTCTTCATGTTGTTCCAGCCCTGGTCCCACAGTCTTTTAATGATTTTAAAATTTGTACTTGATTGTAAAATAAACTTTTGTACTTATAGTATCCACGTCTCATGTCCTTTTTGAAACTTCCTGTGTGCCCTTTTTTAGTGGTCAATTTGTATGTGTTTAGATTTGTGTGGTGTAGTCACAGGGTGGCGTAGTCAGCATAACTTGGAGTTGCTTCTCCTTATTGACCATAAGTGACTGCTACACATATGGTAAAGTAAGTTTATTGATGTGGGAAAAATAATTTGTAACAAATCACATGGAATTTTAAACCCAAACTACCCAAACTACCTGCCACATAATTAATGTAAGGGAGGGAACCACTGGCAAAGTTATAAATAGGATCTGTTTAAATTCAAACACTCAATAAGACAAATAATAGATGCAAAAAGGAATGTATAATTCCACAAGTCATATACAGTATAGACACAAGGTATGCATTCACACATAAACACACAAAAATCAGATGTGAAGAACACCCTATGGCGTGGGAACATCACATATTCAATACCGTTGCGCCTAAGAGAGAAACAAAAAATGTCTTATCTGATTAGTCCACCTAGATTGTTAATCCTTGATGTTGTAGATGAATGAAGATAAAAAATGTTGAAATGCATTGAGCTGTTGTAGATAAAGTTAGTCCATCATAATCCATTAAATACCCAGGGTATAATCATCCATTAGTCTTTAACTCCCTGGGGTCGACGGTCTCGCCGGCGAGACCAGCTCAGTTTTTTTAAGATCAGTGCAAAAGACACTAAAAATACTCTGTTGATTTTGGTCACACAAATAATTTTTATACATCAATCAAAACTGTCTCACAGCGTGTGTCTCACATCAATTCACATCGACAAACAATACAATAGACGCACCTTAATACAAAAAACAACAGTATATATACTATTCAAATGCACTGTAGCCGTGTGTTTATGTATATATATATATACATAAACACACGGCTACAGTGCATTTGAATAGTGAGTCCTTTCTATTTTCCAGAGGCCTATTTGAATCCCAATTCTGATTTATTAATTTTACAGACTGATACACCAAAGATTTACGTAACATAGCCAATTCAATCTAGCATATGCAACTCTTAAGCCTTCTGTTAGATGGCAAAAATTAATATTCCTCAAACAAAATGTGCGAAGGGTCAGACATAATTTTTTCTGAAAGGGTCGGCAATTTTTTTGTATACACATCTTGAAAACTTTGCTCAAGTTTATTGTGTAAACTTCCTATATATAATATATGTTATTTACATATGTGTGTGGGACAAAGGGGAGGGGGACATGGTCACATCACAGAGTATGCTGGCCATATCATACATCAAAGCACATGGCACACATTATTTGGAGGAGAACGCTGGAAAATATGACAGAAATGACGATACACATCTGTATTGCAGTACAAGCCGGGGTTCAGCTGCATGCGACAAACCCTGCCAGTATGAAAGCACAATGGGTACGCGCTGCTCCTGCTCTGCATACGCACCGCTTCTGCGCCACTCACGGTTGCGGTGTGAAACGGGCGTATTATCCATCTGCACTGTGAAGCTGCGTCCTATCAGTTTTGTAGCATTTGGCTAAATGTGAGCAGAGAGCGTAGCCTTAAAGACCTCAGAATTTATCCTGCTACCTCTGTTTGCAGTTACATCATCAATAAAAACCAGTGAGCCCATCTCACTGGCAGCCATACATGCCCGTGCCATAACATTGCCGCCACCATGTTTGACACTTGATGTGGTGTGCTTTGGATCATGAGCTGTTCCTTTCTTTCGCCAAACTTTTCTCTTCCCATCAGTTTGGTTTCCTCAGTCCAAAGAATCTTATTCCAGAACATGGGAGGCTTTTTTAGATGTTTTCTTGGGCAAAGTCTAATTTTTCTTTCCTGTTCTTGAGTGTTACCAGTGGTTTACACACCTTGTTTTAAACCCTCGGTATTTACATTCATGAAGGCGTCTCTTAATTGTAGATTTTGACAATGATGTGCCTATCTCCTCCAGAGTATTCTTGATTTCTGTTGATGTTATGAAGGGATTTTTCTTCACCAAAGGGGCTGTTTACACCTGGTCACTTCATGCATTTTTTTTATTCTAGCTATCCGATCCTGAAAAGACCAGGTGTAAATTCCCTCCAAAACGCATTCAAGATGGATATAAATCGCTCAAACCACTTCAGGAGGTGGTCTGGGCCGCATTCCAGACAAAACTGGACAAGCGTAAATGCATCTGGTTGTTGAAACCGCATATGCTAATTTTACTCCTCCCAAAATATTAAAATAAACGTGTGAGAGCGTTTTATAGGCTATATGGCATGTTATAGTCAGATATGACAGCACTAATGCAACAAGCGTCACCGTGGATGAGTAGCTGAGTATCTCTTCAGCAAGCCGACACGCAAACTGCCACAAATCAAACTGAAAGTAAGCCACAAATGCTCAACACACAATCATCTTCATTAAAAGTAGTGAGACTAACCTATCTTTCCAGTGCTGATGGATTTATATCCGTTTTGCAAAGACACATTTATGTGTAAATGGAAACGTTTTAACAAATCAGATAGATATCTGATCAGAGAAAACACATGAAGTGACCAGGTGTAAACAGGCCCAACGAAAGGATTCTGTGATCATCCACTTTAGTTGTCTTCCGTGGTCTTCCAGGGGTCTCATTTATAAAAATCTCTGTAGATTTCATCCTAAAAGTGTACGTATGCACAAAAGCTAGATTTTGCTTACACACATAAGTTTACAGATTTATAAAACCAGTCGTATGACAGAACCTGCGCAAAAATCCCTTTATAAATCCTAGTCAGGGGAAGATTGTGCGTATGTGCATCTCCACCCAGTCTCCTCCCCGAAATAACCATATATTGAGCTTAAAACACCTAGTTTTACTATGCATAACCTCTTCTACATATCATTTCCATGCATACTCCCATCCACGTGACACCATGTTTCACACCGTCAAAGATAAAAGACATTAAGGAAATATGAGATACGGACTATACATGCCATTTGTGCCATACATTAAATTTTATTGCTAAAAATCATCCAATATCCTTGCTATGTTTTAGAATAAATATATCAAAATATCCACAAAAAAACTGTTTAAAATAGTTATCAGATAATTTTTTTAGAATAGAGTTGATCTCATTCTTTTACACAGGCCAAATAGTATGTCAGTTGTTTTAAACAGTTAAAATAAAATAAAAGTTTTGCTGATGGTGTTGTTTACTTCATTCATTTTCTCACTCCAGGAAAAAGAGTTTGTACACATGGGTCAGAGTTTGTGTGCAGGCGCGCAAATTTTCCCGTCAAGTTTGTTTTTATAAATCCCACCTTCTGCATATAAAAGTGGCGTACGCCTCTTTCAGGGTAGGTTTTGTGTGTACGCAACGGTTATAAATGAGGCCCCAGGCCTTTTGATGTTGTTGAGCTCACTTTCTTATTAAGAATGTAGCCAACCATTGATCTGGCCACACCTAAGGATTTTGCTATCTCTCTTATTGATTTATGTTGTTTTTTTCAGCTTAATGATGGCCTCCTTCACTTTCATTGAGATCTCCTTGGACTTCATATTGGTAGCACTAGTCAAACAGCTTCCAAATGCCAATTTGATACCTCATATTAAAGCTGAAGTCTGTAACTTTTGCCTCTTTGTCACCCTCTCTGTTTGAAAACCTGGAATTGCAGCTTTTTGCGGAATTATCTAGTTTGCGTGGGTTGTGAGTCGGCATGGCTTCAGCGCGGATGAATCTAAAGTTTTGAGGTGAATGTGTTGCTTTTCATTCACCGCACCGGTGTGGATATTTACTGTACTTCGCAATCGCAGATTCTAGCCTATGTCTTGGAATATATGACCCAAATAATAATTTTCACTGTATATTGTCATCTGAACAAGTAACTAACAAGTCTGCCACGTTTGTTCTGCTCAACTGAAAAAAGCATTACCATAAATCGCGCTACCAATGGTGATTTAATCTAAAGATCGTTTAGCTCAGGGGCGCCCAGGGCCGGCCCAAGCCTTTATGGGGCCCTAAGCAGAATTTTATTTGGGGGCCCCTCGGTGCCGCCAATATGACTGGTTATTGTCAAAGCTTGATTATTCACACACTATAAATCTAACACACCCATTATCAGTTTTGTTTGTTGTAGCTGTGTTGCTTACATCATACCATTGTCTGCCTGCATGTTTTTACCCTTCTGTGATTTTTAATTGTAACAGTTGCAAACTTACAGTGGTCAGGTGTTAATTTGCACTTTAACATTCAAAGTCTTAGGCCCGGTTTCACAGACAGGGCTTAGACTAAACCAGGATTAAGCCATAGTTCAATTAGGACATTTAAGTGATTTTTATAAACATGCCTTAAAATGAACACCAGTAATGCTTTTTTCGAAGACAAAACAAATGCACTGACATGTTTTAAGGTCAGTCAGTGCAAGTTTTTTTCAGTTGAAACAGCTCAGATTTACATTTTAGTCTAGGACTAGGCTTAAGCCTTGTCTGTGAAACAAGAAACTGGGGGTTAATGTATTAAGGGGCATACCTGATGTGCTGAAAAGCAGCTAAATAAACCAGCAGACAATGCATTTACAGAACAGAATGTAATTTTAACAACATAAATATTAATCGAAGTTGTACTTTTATTACAAGTCATACTTTTTATAATAAATATTAAACACAACAGAGAGCATCTGTACATATACAACAACAACTCTTATCTAGCTAATTGAGGCATAATGATATTGGAATATAATAGCAAAGAGGCAAAATGTAGGCTGAGGTAAATAATGTTAAGCTGTTATCTGTTTATGAAACAGAAGCTTACTTTTATTACAAAAATATATACCCAGGAAAGTTATTTTTACTGATCTGACCAGGGGTGCATTTCCCAAAAGCAACTATGGTCGCAAGTTCTGTCGTGACAAATAGAGTTCAATGGAAATAACGACCATAGTTAGCTAACAATGGTTTTGAGAAACGCACCTCTGATTTGTGCCACAAAACCCCCATGTTGAATTTGTCCCCCCTCCACCCCTAAAACACGATTGATTTTAACCCTTTGACGCGCCACGCTTTAGCTGGCGCTGAGCCAGAGAAAGACGAGCTCAGAAAAAAATAAAAAAGACGCGCTCTGTGCTTTTCATATTTCATAACTGTTCAGTGCTTTCAACCAAATACTGTTTATTTTAGGTTTCAGACATTTAAATACACTTCAGTTAAGTAAAAAAAAAAAGACATTTAGTTTGTTAAATAGGCTACACGCTGATTTCTATTGAAAGCAGCAATAATAATCCTTTCAATTAATGGACGACATGTTTTATTCCTATCAAATACACATTATGTTACTATAAATTTACTCTGTTTTTCTCCCAGCTAACTGACCACTTACTTTCATGTATTTTGGGAGAAATAGGTGAATTTACTTGATGTTAATCCGACAGATCCACACGGCAGCGTCCGGCGCATATTATCAACATGGTCATTATTGTGCCTGCATGACACGTCGCTATGGAAATAATAAAATGATATGTATAGAAAATTTAATTATTTCATATTGCTTTTGTATAATTACCACTGTCCATCGACATATATTACGAATATAAAATAAAATAAACGGTCATTTCATGTAGACTACTCTTGGGGGCCCTCTGGGGGCCACGGGGGCCCTAAGCAGCCGCTTAGTTCGCTTATGCCTTGGGCCGGCTCTGGGGGCGCCCAACACTGTTCCTGGCGATCGACTGTCCTGCGAAGTTTAGCTCCAACTCTAATCAAACACACCTGAAGCAACTAATTAAGGTCTTCAGGATCGCGTGAAAATTAAAGGCAGGTGTGTTTGATTAGAGTTGGAGCTAAACTTTGCAGGACAGTCGATCGCCAGGAACAGGGTTAGGCACCCCTGGTTTAGCTCATATCACATCAAACCATGCAAATTATTATTATTGTCATACTTTATTCTCAAATTATTAATGATAACAACATCAGCACTGCGTGACTATGAGTATAGTGTGTATTAGCATGTAGATTTCAATTTCTGTACAGTCTAATCTAATAGTCATGCCATTCAGATTTCATATTAAGAAATTCTTTTAACCCAAAAAGCAAATTATGCTCCCTTCAAACGGGTTTTCTTTAAAATACAAATCTTGTGTAATCCCAGGCTATCTGTAATCAGAAGCATATTTAAAACTAATTTCATTCCCATGTGTTTCATAAACACGTAATCCTTTCTGGATTACAATCCGCCATCAAAATGATACATTTAATTATTCCAGCTCCTCACGTGATAGCCTACTAGCCGGGACAACTTCTTTATGTTTACAGACGTGACGTAATGACGCAGTCCCATGCTCGAATCTCCCGCGAAAACCTACCCGTACCACTCAAATTAGAAAACATTATTATAAGCTAAACATTGTGAATCGGGCTAAAGTAAGGCGATAGTTTTGAACACTGGCTGGTTATGTACTTGCTCAAATATTGATTTTGGATAATTTTTAACCAAAAAAAGCTCCGGACTGCAGCTTTAACTCCAGATCTTTTATCTGATTTATTAGTCTTGAAGTAACAAGGGAATGGACAGCAACGGGTCAATTAACCTCTTCTTGGTCAGCTGTCCAAATACTATTGAGCCCCTTAAAATGGAGGTATACTGTATATATACAGGCCAGTGTGCAAATTTGTGTTTCCTTTTGCTGAATATGTTTATTATTCTTGCGTGAGGTTTAAACCTACCCTGGGGGCATTGTAACTCTCTCTCTCTCTCTCTCTCTCTCTCTCTCTCTCTCTCTCTCTCACAAACACACACACAAACAATGCACACAAGGTCTTAATTTCAAGTCACAAAAATGCTGAACAAATGCCTCCACTTTGCCAAATGAGAGCTATAAGCATGTTGCCCAAATATTGCAGCGAAAGACTGATGACTGATGTATACATTGCAAACAATGCAGTTTTGAAAGCAAATCTATGGAAGGACATCTACCCCCCTTTTACACTCAGCACTTTTGTAATAATAATGATATAGAGGCTAATTTACTGAACTGTGCACAGTGTTTACTTCGACAAAGGGCCAGTCTATTGTTTTCCCCATAAAGCATGTTATTTTGTAAAACCTGTTTGTTTTTGTTATCACCATTACTGCCATTGTTTGCTTGGATTTTCAATTTCCTCGAACGATGCCTGGGGTTCTGCTTCTTTCCTGGGAGGGCAGAAGGTGAAAGAGAGGGATTAGAGAGAAAAAGATACTGAGAGAAAGAGAATGAGAGAGCTTTATGTCCAGGCCCCGTGGAGCGGGACCAGAGTGATTAATCTAGAGAGTTCCAGTGTTTTCATACTATTCCCCCAGATGTACCCCACAGCGAATATAGCTGCACACCCTTAGAGTTAGAGAGAAAGCGTGAGAGAGAAAAGGACATGGGAGTGAAAGAGTATTTAAAAAGGAGAGAGGCATATATCATATTGAAGAGAGAATGAAAAGGGAAAAGAGGTAGGTGTTTGCAGCCATGTACAGACCCTAGTAAGCAGCCTTTTTTATTTAATGGGGATGGTTGATAAAAGTCTTTTTTGTTACCCCATTACTCCTGCTGCTTTTACCTATTTTCCCTGGAAGAACATCAAAAGAATTCAGAGTTGACACAATCAAAAGCATTTTTTTTAAACTTCAAAAATTCGTCAGTTGTAAAGTTAAGAGAGAGCTTGTATCATGTTACTAGTTAATGTAAATACCAGCATTCAAAGGTCCTAATTTCCCCAACACTGAGGGCCTTATGTATAAAACTTATGTAGATTTCATCCTAAAAGTGATAGTTTCATCCTTTAAAGGATGTGCCTTAAGTTTTGGTAAAGTTTGTCACTGAAATTAAACCACTATTAAAATATCTTGATACAGCCAATCTCAGGCAATAGCCCAGTCTGGCATTGGTGTAAAATAGCATTGCAATGTTGGAAATCCTTGTGAAGGCTTTTTTTTCCCCCTTCTTACAACATAACACAGTTTTTCTGTGAGTATTGCTGTGAGTATCAACGAACCTATGATTTTTTGGAAGAACATAGAAAACAGGCCTAATCATATGCTGACAAGTCAAACTCATTCTGGAATATCCACACCTCTGTTTTTGGGCAAAGTTTAATAATCCTATTAAATAGTAATACTTTTTTCTCATCCGAGAAAAAATAACTAATTAAACACAATAATAATAATAATAATAATAATAATAATAATAATAATGCAGTGATTGCTGTCACGGAACAGAAGGAGACCGCGAGGTGGGTAACAGTTAAGCGGTGGTGTCTTTATTTAACAGGCTGACTGGAAGCAGAGTCCAAACTTAGCTTGCTGAGCTAACTGGAACTCTTTCTTCTTTCCACAGGTTTCTGGGATGGGCTTGACAGAAGATGAGGAAGATCAGGATGAACTTTTAAGGATACAGGCACTGAGTGAATCAGGTAAGTCTTTGGTTTTGACTTCACTTGAAACCAGACCAGACACTGAGTACGTTTACATGGAAAACAATATTCCGATTTTAACATGATCAAGACAATACTCTGATTGAGAATCTACCATGTAAACAGAGATTTTTGATTACCTTAATCCGGCTAAAGTCATACTTGAAGTAAACACAAATCAAATTAAGCCATGTGGAGTATTTGTATTTTAGTCGCTTTATTGAAGTGCAGTATAGAAACGTATACACCTTAATCACATTATTACCATCGTTTAGGACTTTTTGCCGCATTTTGTGGCAGGATGCACACACGGCAATGGTCAACTTTTTGACGGCAAATAAAAGAGCTTCAACACCACTGTTGTCTGTATGCACGTACAAATAATTAACTTCACTTGAAGCTTTCATAAAATTAAAAATGAAACAACCAAAACTGTATATGGCATCACGAAGACGAACTATATGTTTATATGTGAAATTGTGGAGGGTACGTTGGATGGTGTCACATGGGGACGTAATGACGTGTACTATTTCACGAGTTCACACTTACATGTATTTAGCACGAGTAACGTAATGCGTATTTGGCGAGTATGGTAAAACGTTGTTGGCGTGCTGTCCTGGGGAAGGGCTCCGAGCTCGGGAATTGCCCGAACCCAGAGTACCCCCCAAAAGCAGTAGAATGTTGGACAGCCGCCAGACTGAGATCCCCCCCAAAATACGCACTAGAGATCTGGCGGGAGCTGGTATGGAGGAGTAGCCTGGATGACGGGCCGGGGGAGCCTACGTGCTCTGAGGGAGCGGTTTAGCATGCATGGGTAGGCCCCACCGGCCGCTGGTGTGAACTGCGTGGTTTAGGGCGACCGGTCGGGGAGGGCTCGAACCGAAGCTCAACGGTGGCTCATCACGTTGGGTAGTGCTGTTAAACAATTAATCGCATCCAAAATAAAAGTTTTTGTTTACTTAATAAATATACACAGTACACAAATATATATTATGTATATATAAATATATACATGCATGTGTTTGTCTTTAAGAAAAATGTTATATTTGTATATTAAATACATTTATATATAATATAAAAATATAATGTAAATACATCTATATTTACATGTAAATATTTTCTAAATATAAACTGTATGAGTGTGTATTTATATATACATAAATATACACAGTACACAAATATATATTATGTAAACAAAAACTTTTATTTTGGATGCGATTAATCG
>JAFVLL020012405.1:136358-170690 GCA_021397915.2 Tor tambroides | reverse complement strand
CAAGCCATGACTATAATTGGTGCTCAAACGACATACTCCAAAGATGAAACGGAGGGACACCAAGTGTTTACGCTCTCAAACTCTAATAACCAACCTGAGATAACAAACAACTCTGCACAAGAAATATCTGACAAGGTAGCAAACACTCATGAGAAAAATAACGTGTTACCCAAAGGACATTTTGTAAACTCCAGCCATGGCTCTGTTTTGAATGCTAATGGACTTGTTAGTAGTAATTCAGCCTCCTCTGACTTTCAGTTGTCTGGCCAGGAGCAAAGTCAATCAGGACATCCGAATGCTGAAAACGTATCAAATAATATAAGCCAGCTGAAGGGATTGAAAGGCCTTAAAACCAATGATAGTCCTAGTGAACATCCTACAGATGGCCTTCCAAAAAAACGACCCAGATCAAAGGGTTCTTTGAAGCAGTCCGTTGAAGATGAAAATGGTCAACCCAAATCTCAGAAGAAAAGCACACAAGTTAAGCGTCAGAATTCACATGCCAGTGAGGCAAGTTCAACTTCCACCTCAGAGGTCTCAAATGAAAGCTACCAACAGCAGGAGAGAATGCGTCAGAAGTTACGAGAGGTTGAAGAAAAACAGCCAGAGGTTAAAACTGGATTCTTGGGCTCCTTCCTGGACTTTCTTAAATCTGGATCCAGACAAAACCTATCATCTCCACCGATACGATCGCCCAATCGCACTAGAAAGCCTTCGGCCTCCAAGAGGCCTCCTAATCCATTACTTATTCCTTTTAAACCTCCCCCTCCTTCAACTCCATTGATATCTCCAGACCCTCATAGTGTCATTTCTACAAAACGACTTGATGAAGAGCTTCAGAGGAACCTGGAAACACTGCCGTCGTTTTCCTCTGATGAAGATGACTCAGTAGGGAAAAATCAAGATCTTCAAAAGAGCATCACCTCTGCACTGTCATCTTTAGACGAGCCCTCAGACAAAAGGCAGAAGTTAGGTATGGAAGCTCCCTTTATGTAGTCATTTTCTTTCATGATTCATAATAAACATGTCTAAATTATAATATTATAATATAATATGTAGGAAAGCTTCAAGAACTGTATGTAAAGGTAAAAGCATGTTGCTTAGTATTTAATTTAGTAAATAAATCACTGAAATTTTGGTATTATGACAACCCTAGTTCATCCTCTTACTGTTTCAACATAAACCTTCAGGTGACAATACAAAGCACCTTCAGACCTCCAGCACACAGCCTACTGATGCCAAGCCACAGGACCAACAGGCAGCTGTACAGAAGATGTCTGCGGAGGAGTTACTAAAGGATGTGCCTCCAGACAAGCTAGCTGTTCAACTGAACTCAGTTGCTATCGAGGGCCTGATGGACGAGGAGCTGTCAGATAGTGGAGGGGAGGGCATGTACCGAGAGCGTGACGAGTTCGTGGTTAGGAATGAGGATATTGAAAGGCTGGAGGTATGCTGCAACTTTTATGAGCCTGTTGAAGTCAACATAAAATCAACCCTTAATTGCATTTTCCAGGTCGTATTGTGCACAATTTATTGTGTATGTTATTTCTGAGAAAGAAAATGCCTCTCTTTGGAACCCTTTCACCTTTTTTTTAACCAATTTTGATATGGAACAACCACTTGCATGATCCAGTCCATTTAAATATGCCATCTAGTTAAAAAAATCGGTAACAGTAAGTTTAGTTTAGGGACCAATTCTTACTGTTAACTAGTTGCTTTTTAACATGCATATACGACTAGCGTATTGATTGTTTATTAGTACTTATAAAGCAAATATTAATGCCTTGTTCTGCATAACCATATTTTAGATGCCTTAATCAAACCCTATACCTAAACTTAACAACTACCTTACTAACTATTAATAAGCAGCAAATTAGGCATATATTGAGACAAAACTTGTAGTTTATAGTTAGCTAATAGTGAGAATTGGTCCCCAAACTAAAGTGTGACCAATAATTCATAATATGGAGCTAAAATGGATTGTGAATGGCGTTTCATGTTGACTATAAATTGTTGAAATTACATTGTGACGTATCATTTGTGGCTGAGAAGTTATTGATGTTTTCACCCACCTCCTGTCAATTATAAGAGACATAGGACAGACTGTCTGTCTGTGTTTAATCAAACCCTTTGTCTCTTTAAACCTTTGATATGTTGTGTTTTTGGGTGTAGATCACCATGAAGGCAGGGGTCGAACCACCAGCCATCTGGAAGGTTCAGAAAGCCCTGCTACAGAAGTTTGTACCGGAGCTCAGGGACAGGAAACGAGTGTTCTTTGCCACCAACAGTGTAAGTGCCAATACAAAACATTAATTAATGTGGCATCATAGTGTGTTTCCAATGGATATCTCAAAATGCCATGAACAACAGGCAGTGTCTTATCCTTTTTTACAGTATTTGGGGTACTTTGGTGATGCTAAGTCTATGTACAGGAGAGTACATGTCAAATTTCTTGACACTGTCAATAAACGGGAGTATGTTCGAGTCTGCAGCAGGAAACCAAGATGCAAACCTATGCATTCAGTGAGGTACAGGCCATATGTGTCTTACTCTATTAGTGAGAATTCAGCTAATGAAGAAAATATTTGTGGGGTTTTTTTTTTGGGTTGGACTTTAATTATGTGGTTAGAAAGTAATGTTTACAAACAGATTTCAGTCTTTCCTCATTTGTGGTCTGTACGTGTAAGTGCAGCATGTACTTGCAGTAAAATGTCGTTACCAAGGTGGCTTAAAGTCACGCTGAAAGGAAAATCCACCTCATCTGTTTTCTATATGTGCATTACATATCTTACTTGTGTCACCTGTCCTGTATGTATGCCTCCTATCAGTTATAAATATATAACTGAACCACATACAGATGAGTTTTTGCTATTCTTTACTAAAATGTCAAGCCGAGCCACAGGCCTCTATTGTGCAATCCCACCCAGCCAAATATTTTTCCATGGAACATCAATCTCCTGCCAGTGTGTTTGAAATCTTCAACATCAAACTGATCCCACACGTTACTCTGTTCCAGCCAGTTAGCACAAAATTCACAGTATTTCACTTTCCATCAGAACCGCTCCCTTGTTGACTACACTATTAATAATTTACATATTGTACTCCATAAATAATTCATTTATTTATTTGTTGTTCCCAGAGGCTCTCAGGCTAAAGCTCTTCTGGCCCAACGATTCACTGCGGCGACTGTGTCGGTCTCTCCCACGCAGAAAACAACACAACAGAGAGCTCTATCCAAACCCAGACCCAAGCAGCCGAAAGCCAAGGCTGAACCGCCGCCTAAAAAGAGAAAGAAATGGAAAGAAGAGTTCACGACATCTCCCTCCGACTCCTCACCGGAGGCTGTGAGCGAGGATGATGGTGAGACATGTGACAGCAGAGGAAGTATATGACCTTGTTGTGTTCAAATGTGCATCTGTGAACATCAGTGATGGGGAAAAGTGATCCAGTTAGTTCATTGAAAGATGGACTGATTTGAAGCCCTCAAAACTCCACAGAACAAGGACCTCTGCTGGATAAAGCCGTGTAAATGCAACAAGAACACAGCAAAAATATGTTTAATGACATTTTCTGCAAAGTGTAATCTAAAATGTCAATAAATATCATTAAATATAAATTATAACATGTGACCCTGGACCACAAAACCAGTCTTAAGTCGCTGGGGTATATTTGTAGCAGCAGCCGAAAATACATTGAATTATTGATTTTTCTTTTATGCCAAAAATCATTAGGACATTAAGTGAAGATCATGTTGCATGAAGATATTTTGTAAATTTCCTACTGTAAATATATCAAAACTTAATTTTTGATTAGTAATATCCATTGCTAAGAACTTCATCTGGACAACTTTAAAGGCGATTTTCTCAATATTTTGATTTTTTTTTGCACCCTCAGATTCCAGATTTTCAAATAGTTGTATCTCGGCAAAATATTGTCCTATCCTAACAAACCATACATCAACGGAAAGCTTATTTATTCAGCTTTCAGATGATGTATAAATCTCAATTTCAAAAAATTGACCCTTATGACTGGTTTTGTGGTCCATGGTCACATATGTCTAGTTAATGTTATAGCACTAGTTTTGTATACCAACAAGTTTTACAAGACAGAATATTATGAAATGCATAGAAAATTCTACTATTCTAAAGCTGACTGTATCACTTATAAGCATACATTTAATTCTAGCATCAAACCTCTAATATTTGCTGATTTTTTTTATTTATTTTTTTTTAATTGGAAAATGCTAGTTAGTGCATCTTCAAATTAGAATTACTTAAAATATTTCAGGTTGTAGTGGGTAATATTTTCTTATTCCATGTTTTGTAATGTCTGGTTCAGGGTTATCCTTAGCTAATTAAAATAAAGTTGAAGTAAAAAAAAAAAAGAATATATAAAAGGTTTAAAAAAGCACTAAAATTACTAATTGAAAATAAAATAAACTAAAACTGAAATAAAGATAATTTACAAAAAACTAATGAAAAAGACAAAAGCACATAACAAAATGACTATATGATAAACTAAAAATTAAAATGAAAAAAAAAAACTCATTATTAATAAAATTGACAATAAAATATAAATAATACTAAATAACACTTGTCTGGTTGCTGTTGCACCATCACTTCTCATGAGAGTTCAATAAGGATCAGTCTGTGTGTTGCCATTGGTCTACACTCATCCTTTGTCCGATCCCATATATCCCCATCTTAGAGTTTACACCTCCGGTTCCATTCGCCTCGCGTTTCCTGAACACCAGAACGATGAAGGAGACCTTCAAGAGCTTCGTTGAGCTACTGATCAGCATAGCCCTGGACGCGGACGTCATGAACGCACTAGAGCGAGAGAACGGTGAGAAGTCGGAGATCAAACTGTCTGATTTGTAACAGGAGTATTAATATGTGGCACATGGTGAAGCTGACCTTTGTGGCTGATCTGCTCCTGCATTCAGACGAGCTGCTGCTGCCTCACATGAAGAGGGTGGATGGAATGATCACAGACAACAGACGGAGGCTGCTGCCCAAACTGCGCATGGGTCAGATCTTCAAAGTGAGTCATGAGTCACCATTTTCCATTTTGCCATCAGTATATCATAGTCCTGCTTCAGCTCACAATAATAACCACATTTAACACTGACAAATAACTCATGTAAATTTCATGTAAACACCTTTTAGATTTTTTTCAGTTTTTTTTTTTTTGTTTGTTTGTTTTTTTTTTTCTCACTTTTTGTATTGTTCGGGTTGAATTAAAGGAATAGTTCACCCAAAAATGAAAATTGCTGAAAATTTACTTACCCTCAGTCCATCCAAGATGAGTTTGTTTCTTCGTCAGAACAGATTTTCAGAAATTCAGCATTACATCACTTGCTCAGCAATGAATCTTCTGTGGTGAATGGGTGACGTCAGAACAAGAGTCCAAACAGCTGATAAAAACATCACAATCATTCACAAGTAATCCACACCACTCCAGTCCATCAGTTAACATCTTGTGAAGCAAAAAACTGTTTGTAAGAAATCCATCAAGACGTTTTAACTCAAAGCCGTTGCCTTCACCTAAACTGAGAGTCCTCAATCCATAATACTACTTTCTCCAGTGAAAAAGTTGTCTCATCTAAAACAGGAGAGAAATATGCACAGATCAAGCACCGTTTACAAGCAAAAAACAGCCTAAAACCATTTAAAACAAGCATTGACTTTTTTCACTGGAGGAAGCAGTATTATGGATTATGAATGAATGAATGATGCATTTATATAGCGCTTTATTGTGTATTGCCGTACACCCAAAGCACTTTACAATCGTGGGGGGGGGGGTCTCTCCTCAACCACCACCAGTGTGCAGCATCCACTTGGATGATGTAACGGCAGCCACAGGACAACGGCACCAGTGCGCTCACCACACACCAGCTACAGGTGGAGAGGAGAGAGAGTCATAGAGCCAATCAAGTGGAAAGGGATTATTAGGAGGCCATGATAGACAAGGGCCAGTGGAGGGAATTTTGCCAGGACACCGGGGTTACACCCCTACTCTTTACGAGAAGTGCCATGGGATTTTTAGTGACCACAGAGAGTCAGGGCCTCGATTTAACATCTCATCCGAAAGACAGTGCATTTTTACAGTATAGTGTCCCCATCATTATACCAGGGCATTAGGACCACACAGACCACAGGGTGAGCACCCCCTGCTGGCCTCACTAACACTTCTTCCAGCAGCAACCTAGTTTACATAGGAGGTCTCCCATCCAGGTACTGACCAGGCTCAACTCTGCTTAGCTTCAGTGGGCAACCAGTCTTGGGCTGCAGGGTGATATGGCTGTGACTTGCATTTTCTCCAGAAGCAACAGTTCAAAGTTAAAATGCCTTAATGATGGATTTGTTTCTTACAAACATGCAGCTTTTCATTTCACAAGACGTTAATTGATGGACTGGAGTGGTGTGGATTACTTGTGGATTATTGTGATGTATTTATCAGCTGTTTGGACTCTCATTCTGGCGGCACCCATTCACTGCAGAGGATCCATTGGTGAGCAAGTGATGCAATGCTAAATGTTTCCAAATCTGATGAAGAAACAAACTCATCTGCGTCTTGGATGGCCTGAGAGTGAGTACATTTTCATTTTTAGGTAAACTATTTCTTTAAAACCAGCTAGTAATTAAGACCACCAAGCTGTTGGTTTTGAAAATATGTACTTTTAAACATCCCTACTAGAAAGGGTAAAACATCAAATACACACTCAATTCTGTTGGTTAGTTGACTTGATCATTTTCTCTGACACAACCAGTGAAAGAAAGCCCTGCTCTTCACATGCACAGACTTTTTGTTAAAAATACATTTGATGCACAAATATATATATAGATATTTTTCTAGGCTTACTGAGTTTGACACGTAGAAATTTGGACTGTACTTAATCAAACTTGATTAAGACTAATGAAAATAGGACTGATGAAGATCTGTGCATGTAAACACTGTGCTTGCTTTTGATTTCAGGATGTGTTTTTAATGCGTTCTCTGTTTTGTCCATCAGAATGCATTAGACAGCTTTCCTGAGCTGTCTGTGGTGACCGAGCTGAAAACAGACTGCGAGACTCCTGTTTTTAAAGTGAGGTTAAGTGGGAGGGCTTACAACAGGAAAACCATGAAGCCCTCGAAATCACCCAGCAAACTTCCCCTGGTGAGTACTGCAGGTCCAGCAGTACAAGTGTTGCTAATACCAAATATCCTGATATCAGCTAGTTAAATTTTTTGACCACTAGGAGGTATACCATACTGGCTATTAGGTCACTGTACAGTTGAAGTCTTTATTTTTTCTTTTTTTTCCCACTCAATCAGGAATACACAGTGGATCAGCAGAAAACAAAGTGGTTTTCTCTTTATCACTCTCTACAACACTATAAGTACCACACATACCTGATGTGTATGGAGGAGGTGAGGCATTAACGTGTTTGTTTGAGTTTTTGGATGGATAACCAATCTACTGGTCATTGCTGACAAGCTCTAGGAACCTTTGAAAGAAGCTTGTTTTGACTAGCAGTGCTCATATCAGTATCAGCTCTGACGCGTCTTGTTTTATCCTCAGTGGTAAAATACTCCACCTCACGCTCTTTTCTTAAGCAAAAGAAGACCTGAACGTTTGCCTAGCGAAGGGTTTCCCAAACATTTTGTTAGCCTAATGCCTTAGATGTGAAATAATTACTTATTTTAAGTTAATATGTGACCCAGGACCACAAAACCAGTCTTAAGTGTCAATTTTTCAAAACTGAGATGTATACATCACTTGAAAGTTGTATAAATAAGCGTTCCATGGATGTATGGTTTGTTGGGATAGGACAATATTTGGCCGAGATCCAACTATTTGAAAATCTGGAATCTGAGGGTGCAAAAAAATCAAAATATTGAGAAAATCGCTTTTAAAGTTGTCCAAATGAAGTTCTTAGCAATGCATATTACTAATCAAAAATTAAGTTTTGATATATTTACGGTAAGAAATTTACAAAATATCTTCATGGAACATAATCTTTATTTAATATCCTAATGATTTTGGCATAAAAGAAAAATCGATAATTTTGTCCCATACAGTGTATTTTTGGCTATTGCTACAAATATACCCCAGCGACTTAAGAATCTGTTTGCTTCTACCGAACAACAAACGCAGAACACCCTAGACAGTGGCATTTGTCTCTTTAGAAAATGTAAAAATGTAGTTTGTGTTTACAATTCTGTTGTACTATGTTTCGTCAGTGTCTTTCTCTCTCACATCAGATTCGGTTGTTGAAGTCGCGAGGTAAAGATCTGGGGCAGGAGGAGACGGTTCAGACTTGCATGGGCAACAGGACATGGGTAGAGGGCCTGTTCGATAGCTTCGGGGAGCTTCTGACACAGGTGCAGCAGGCCTGCCTTTGAACAGAATCCTAGATTATGCTGACAGACAAGCATATATGGGAATGAGCATTCATAAACCTGATGAACCTGCTTTAAAGCACTGTTGAGCACAGACATCAGTATGAAGAGACTGTGAGGTTTTTAACAATTGGAAATAGACCAAACGGCTGCCTTTTTCTGTCATCCACAGAGACAATGGACTGTGGTTTTACGTGTAAACCCGCTGTACCTGTAGTTGAGTGTTGTCTGTACCGAATCAAGGTCCGCGTCCTTTCCTCTTATCAATAAGGACCAGAATTGATCTGTTATGCGATACATGTGTCTTGCCGAGAATCTAAACCTTTGGTTTAAAAGAATAATATCAGTCTGTAATTATGGTTTGGAGGGCTAGGTGATTCTAAAACTAAAGTTATTCATAGATATATATGTAAAACATCCATTTTTACATCTGAATGCCAAATTTATATATGATAAATGTACATTTTGTATAGAGAGCTTGTTTGTCTGATTCTCATGACGTAATATAGAACACTTACCCGATGTGCTTTTGAAACACTGTTTTTATTAAAACAAAGTTGGTGCAATTCTAATACCGCTTTTGTGATATTTTGTTGTAATAAAAAGCATTTACTTAAAATATTTTTTCTGAGGTAAAAATCTCTTTATAATCTTGTCTCTTTTTTTTTCCTCAAAACATTTATTTTATCTCACAGATAGATGTATTTTTCACAGAAGGAAATATTGTGGTCATTTGTCGTACATTTGTAGATGGCCTATACATTTATATGTCATATGCACATTGTATACAACATATAGGAAGTTGTTTATTTGGTGACTTTGCAAGTTTGCCACCGATTCCAACGAATACTGTGCCGACAGCATTGGATTAGTTTTTTGCTTTTCAGGTGTAGCTGTGTTACACGCTACAATGTTTTTGCTGACATGTGAAAATAAATTTCCTATTAAATGACAACTTTGAGTGAGTACTTCATTTATGAATGATCATCATTTGATGGCTGAAAATTTATTTAATTTTAAAGCTCTTTTGATTTGTTTTGTAGGCCTACCTTTCCATAGCAGTTTTGTCACTTAATTATGGAAGCCCATTTCCGCCACTGAATAAAATTTTTTAAAAAAGGTTATTGCAACTTTTTACCTCACGATTTTGACTTTTTTTCACAGAATTGCACGATATATACTCACAATTCTGACTTTTTTTCAGAATTGACTTCCCGCAATTCTGACTTTTTTTCTCACAATTGCGATATATAAACTCGCAATTGACTTTTTTCTCGCAATTCTGACTTTTTTTCTCACAATTGCGAGATATAAACTCGCAATTCTGACTTTTTCTCACAATTGCGAGATATAAACTCGCAATTCGACTTTTTTTCTCGCAATTCTGACTTTTTTTCTCACAATTGCGAGATATAAACTCGCAATTCTGACTTTTTCTCACAATTGCGAGATATAAACTCGCAATTCGACTTTTTTTCTCGCAATTCTGACTTTTTTTTTCTCACAATTGCGATATATAAACTCCCAATTCTGACTTTTTTTTCTCAGAATTGTGAGATATAAACACGCAATTGCGTGTTATAAAAGCAGAATTGTGAGTTTATATCTCGCAGTTCTAACTTTATTTCTCAGAATTGCGAGTTTATATCATGCAATTCTGAGGAAAAAAGTCAGAATTGTGAGATAAAAAGTCGCAATTACCTTTTGTATTTTTTATTCAGTGGTGGAAACGGGCTTCCATAATAGCTTATTAAATGAGCACAATCCTTTTTCTCATTAGTGCATGTTCATTATGCCATTACTAACTTATTATTTATTGAACTGTGGTATGTAAGCAGTAATAATACTGTGATTCGACAATGCATTCACCATTTTAACGTTTGAGCAGACGCAGCCATATTTTAACTTGAATGTGCTGCTTCCAGTTATTTTAACTGTGTGAAACCTGTCCGTTATGCTGCTTAATACTGCAAGCTAGTATTTATTATCAGTTTAATTTAATTTATTATCACAATCATAAACGCACAGGTTTGTAGTGCAAATTTAGGCTGATGATAAATATTAAATAACTAAAATCTCTACATCTATCATTTTAACTTGGTCATATGTGATAGTCCAGATTCACTTGTTGTGTACTTAAAATCTTAAAAGCATATTTTTAAAAAAAGTGTACTTACACGATAAAATAAAGCGATAGTCCAAAATCATTTACACTCCTTCATGTTGTTCCAAATCTTAATGACATTTTTTATTCTGTAGAACATAAAAGAATATATTTTGTGAAATGTCTCAGTGTTTTTGTCCACACAATAGTTAAAACTGTTTGGTAATCAACATTCTTCAAAATATCTTTTTTGTGTCCCACAGCAGATGAAAGAAAGTCATACAGGTTTGAAAATGACATGAGGGTGAGTAAATGTTTACACCATATTTATTTTTCTGAACTATGCCTTTAAATTAAAGTGTATGCTTTTATGGTCACTAAGCATTGTGTTTTGTCTGTACATTTGAGTCCACTTCAGATTTGCCTGCTATCAGTGCACTGCTATCAGTTCCCTGCTATTAGTGAAACATCGTCACAGGGGTTCTTGACGTAGGCAAAACAAAGTCTGACGTGTATGTTAGATAACAGGGAAGCATGACAAGAAAAACATTTGAAAATGATAGTACTCGGCTACATTATCACAACTCAAAATACAAGGACTAACTTACACCTTGACCTTACCAAAATGCATCAAGCAGCTCTGTTGATTCGGGAGGAGGACTCTCTGGCAGTGGCAGTGAAAGTGTTCCTGCCACATGAGCCTCAAACCGGAAGTCACAGTCTGTGACATCTCTTTCTGCTGTCCTTCTTCCTCTTCCTGCATTGATGCTGCAGATTTCTAAGTAGACAGTAAGTTGTGACCGGTGATTTATCACTTAGTATACTGACATAGCTCCACTGGGAGAGGCTGGTTAATCTTTAGCCTGGTTTTACACAACTTTACAAGATGAATTGTGAAGTGCATTGTCTGTGTGGTCTAGGAATTTAGAGCAACCAAATCAAGAACATCACTTATAAAATCTGCAGTACTGATATCTGATGCATAATTAGAAAAAAAATGCCACACCAGGTCAGGTGTAATATGCTAAGAAATATTGTTGACTTTTTTCTAGGTATTTTGCTTCATTACAAAAGGGAATGTGACCCTGGAGCACAAAACCAGTCTTAAGTCGCTGGGGTATATTTGTAGCAATAGCCAAAAATACATTGTATGGGTCAAAATGATTGATTTTTCTGTTATGCCAAAATCATTAGGACATTAAGTAAAGATCATGGTCCATGAAGATATTTTGTAAATTTCCTACTGTAAATATATCAAAACTTAATTTTTGATTACTAAGAACTTCATTTGGACAACTTTAAAGGCGATTTTCTCAGTATTTTGAGTTTTTTGCACCCTCAGATTCCAGATTTTCAAATAGTCGTATCTCGGCCAAATATTGTCCTATCCTAACAAACCATACATCAATGGAAATCTTATTTATTCAGCTTTCAGATAATGTAAGCTGAATAATTTTGTGCTCCAGGGTCACATATAGTCAGCAAAATGCCATTTAATTAAAACTAAATTCAAATAAAATGAAACTTTGGTCAAAAATCAGATGAATCATAAAAATAATTATATAAAATATATGTTCCATGTTTGTGCTATACAAGAGTATAATCAGAATCTCTTAACAGTTCTCTATACCCTTGTAAACTTTAGCAAATAATATAATTTAAAATAATATACTTAAGTGTGAACTGAATGTAATGTTTTCAAATGCTTAATTGCATCTTATTCACAAGTAAAAATGTGTTATTGTTCAAATTTATATTAAATGCAGTCGTCTGAACTTAAGACTGCTTTTTGACCCGCTTAAGTAGGGTGTCACATCTTTATATGAAATTTCATAATTGCTTCTGTTGTCTTTTGAAATATGGATAAAGTGTACTGCCGAATGTACTGACAAGCATTTGTGGTAAACTAAAATATACCGTAACATAATTTCTATCAAAACTTGTATGTAATGTACTTAAGAATAATTGTAATTTTACATTTATAATGCAGTTTAATACATTTAAAATATATAATACATGTGCTTTAGTATGGTAGTCAACATCAAAACAAGTGTACTTTTTCAAAGCGCAATGAAAGATTATTAAAATAATGATTTAAAATGTACTTTGAAGTAAAACTTCAAACTATTTTGACATTATTCAAGTGCACTTTTTAAAAGTGTACTTAAGTGTAAGAAACTCATGAAAGTGTCTTTTAAGTGTACTTAAGTGGCCTTTTACTTCAATAATATTGTATTATCCGTAAGAAGACGTTTTTAAATGCTTTTAAGATTTTAAGTACACTACAAGTGCACATTCAATGCAATTAAGCGCACTTCTTTTTCACAAGGGTGTCCTTGCTGCTCTCTAGTTGTCTCATGGAAAAACTATTCAGTCATGTGGCTAAAACTGTGACTTCAGTACGGCTGGTCAGTGGACTGTTGAATAAAATATGATTGTTGTGAGCCACAATGCCGCAAAATCGAACATCTCTGTGGCTGAAAACAAAGACCTCAATGTCCACCAATGGCCAGTCATGAAGGAAGCCACTGTAAAGTTCAATCTAGTGAGGGGCGTTAGTAGATTCCAGGCTGCATATTGCTAGGAGAACTGGATGTTTGTCCAGTCCCAAACGTCTCAGACACATGAATATGGATAGGAACGTGCTGCTGGGGTTGTGTGGGAGCAGAGCTGAGAGGACTCTTTGACACCGGTCAACTCAATGTTCTGGTTTCACTGAGACTAATAAAACTTATCAGGGTGAATCTCACAAAACCCATCAAGAGCAAATATCTATCTGTCTGTCTGTCTGTCTATTGATCTGTCTCTGTCTATATAATATATCTATCTGTCTGATACTGTATCTGTCTGTCTATCTCTCTGTCTGGGTCTATCTGTCTATCTGTGTACTGTATCACTCTGTCTATATATATATATATATATATATATATGTGTGTACACACAGTATATTTATTTAATACAGATTTTATTTATTTTAGTTTAGATAAGATTTAGATAAGATTAAAAGATTTTAGCTTTATTACAGTAAGAACAACAGGATTTTTTGCATGGCAGTAATGAGAATTGAGGGAGGAGCTTATTGTCAAAGAAATTGTGAAAAAAATGTCATAAAGCATGTCACAGTGCAAAAACGTCTTCAAAAGACTTAATTGTCGAGTGCCATTTACTTCTTAGATTATTTTGATTTTAGGGGAAATGTGAGCTGGTTGGTTCTTCAAGAGATTCAAACATTCCTCAAGACATTCCATACCTGTCCTGTGATGAGTCAAACATGACCAGACCAATAAATGTGACAACGAGTGTAACACCCTGGTCATCATTAATTATCCCTTTAACATGCCATCGCTTATCACACCCATTGTGTTCCAATAAAGCCCAGGTGATAAAGCACCCTACATAAAGGGCTCAGATGGGCAGTTTAGGGGAAGGGAAGGCAGCTCTGGGTTCTTGATAACAAAACCGGAACAACAGCCAGGTACTATGACCTTTCTGCCAGCATGATTTAGCCCTGAGCTGTAGGAATGTGTTGACTCAAGAGTATAGAGAAAATGCTTTAACAACATGAAGAGGACGCAGAAGCGGCAGAACCAGTTCTGATGACACACGTGTGTTTTTAGTGGTTGGAAGCATAACTTTTAAAAAGAGCTTATTTTGTTTTTATAGACGTTTAATTCAATACATTTTGCATGAGGTCAATTCTGGAAACTTTTCATCGTCTGTTGTTCTGACTGGGTAAGTAAACACTTTTTTCCAACTTTGTGTAGTATCTCAAACCTTGAAAGTTTGTTATCTGTCTTTTAAAAGTTTTTATGGACTAGTTTTCATGACAAAATATTAGTGTTAAATTCATGGAGGTATATGGAAGATTGTGGATGTTTGACTGGCACATACTGTTTGAATCAGAGTGTTTGTGTGTATTGGAATGCAAAAGCGCTCCGTGGCCGAGGGGGACAGTAAAAGGGCTAATGACTTGGGAAAAAGGAGTGAATGAGACCCCCTGAAGAGTGTGAAAACTAGCATTGAGAGGCAAATTGTGTCTTACAATCCTTTGGCCTGGAATCTCTGACAAAGCATCATGAGGAAGAGCCATAGAAAGGGACTTTTAGATAAATCCCATTCCTCCCCCGTCTAACTGGTTTCTTTATTGCGTTTAGCTATTATCTCAACGCTGACACTTACGCACTAATACTACACTCCAATCTGACTTTTCCTTTGATTCTCAGGACTAGGTTTTGGTTAAGATACCTGTCATTGCTGATGAGCTCAGTTTTGAGCTCAAATTTCCTTTCGGGTCAAATAAAGTTTATCCTTATTCTTACCAAAATGACACATTCTCACTTTTATGAACTTTGTCAAATACATGCTCAACAGCCATACTGTTCTCAAATTGTTGTTGCCAAATTCTCCTTCCTGGATTCAGCTCTATTCACATTATTCCACTAAAAACTTCATAAGATGTCCACTGAAGATCATAACATCCATCTGAAGGTTTTTATGGGGTTGTCATTGGCAATGATTTACATGGCAGGATGCAAATGCACACTATTAAAAATGGCTTAAAAATGTATCTATTGGTTTCTTATAGCAGAGGTCACTATATGCAGTGATGTATTAAATATGCATATCAAATTACAGTTTTCTCAACCCCTATTATCCACAGTCTGTTAATATTTCTAAGTACCTAAATCCTGGTCCGGCTAAATTCCTTGAACTTCAAACCCTTTGTACATTTCAGTGTTTCAAGTCAAGTTTTCTAAGAACTGAATTATCATTTAAAAGCACACACCATGCTGTGAGAGCTGTGTTTATTTCACGGCTATCAGACTTCTTCCTGTTTAACCAGTTGAGACCGAGATGCTGAAACAAATAAAGTTTTAATTGTTTAAGATCTTGATAAGCATTTTCTCATGTGACACAAGACTTTTATATAGAGTTTCATTTGACCTCCAGAGGCTAATGATCAAGGTTGCACCTATACTTGCAGAATAGTTGATGATTATTTTTTTTATTTTAATTAACTTTTATTTATTTAATTACTTTTTAACTAGCCTAATACATTTTCAAGGCTTCTAGGTCAGGCTGTTATAATCATAAAAAAACAAATATGGAATCTCATCAAATCTAAATGTCATTTTGTTTAAAATGAAAGAGAAATTTTGAAAGAAAATGAAAGTGCTTTAGCATATACCTACCACTTATGGAAACAGTAGCTATATTTTAAAAGAATACACTCAACTAAACTGAACATTTTACAATTACATTAAAATATAGCTTTTTAAAAATATATTTGTACATCTGTGATGATGTATTTGACACAGTTTAAAATATATCCATTTTAAATGAAACACTAATTTATAATCAGGTATTTTACATGTGCTTTTGTTAGTCAACACATCAATGATTAAAAATGTACAGTAAAACCTTTAGTTTGACATTATTACAAAGTGTTCGTTTTAAAAGTGTGTTAAGAAAGTCATAAAAGTATCTTTTTATTTCATTAATACTATAGTGAATGCAAGTACAATTTTTAAAATATTTTTATTTGATTTGAAGTACCCTTCAACAAGCGTACAGTCAATAAATTAAACACTTCTTTTTCACAAGGGTTACCACAGTTTTACAGTAGAAATGACAACTGTATCTGTGGTATTTTGGCGGGAACCATGGTTACTAAATTTCTTGTATAGCCCTTAAATATCCATATCTCAAAAAACCATGAAAGGCCAAAATAAGTTTTTGCTGTCTTTATAACAGCATTATTTACATTTAGTGGTGCTTGTTTATCATTTGCAAGTTTCGGTGACTGTTTGAGTGTAAATGAACTTATTATTATGCTAATGAGCTCTCGACTGCTCTCGTGACGTCACGGCGAGGGTGTGAGAGCGCGCGGGCTGCGGCTGTAGATGAGTTCAGAGCGCGCGAGTGTGAACATCAGCTACTTACAGCGCGAGACCAAAGGAGATGCTTTACTTCAATACAGCAGCGGCGCGACACAACCGGCTTTAACCCCAACTACATGCACAGACCTCCAGGTAGGTTTCTGCGTGTACGACTGGCTGTTTTGATTTTATTTCGTGTTTGCACATTTGCAATTTGAATGCATAGGCTACTTCGTTATTAACTAAATTGTAAATGCTAAATAGCTCAAATAAGATTAAAATATGCATATTATTGCGTTTTTATGTCTGAAATTATATGGTTTTGTCTAAGATTTGTCTTGTAATTGTCTGTAATTGGTAAAATAATATATTTATGGGTCGTATTCAATTTATATATATATATATATATATATATATATATATATATTAATTATAGAATTTTTTTTAACTCTAAAGTGAATTTTGGCATTAGCTGGCAAATGTTTTCATTCAGACTCGGTTTTGCATTTACAGTAGCCAGAGGATAAAAGCCTTTGTCTTGTCTGTGCTTGACAAACTAGAGAGCTCTTATACACTTAGGACAAATTAGCAGAGTGTGTGCTAAGTTGTTTTCAACATGATTCTGTGTCATAATAATAGCCTGGTGTAGATGTGCCATCATGAGGTGTTCTCCCTCTGGGGTTATTTATCTGAGTGTTGGGCAAACACATCAGTGTGTGCTGGCCATCACGAGAGGAGTGATCCCAGCAGATGCTCTCTGTCCTTGGGGACAAACACCATGGTGACTCCTCTAATGGGCATTCTGCAGATACTGGATTCAGAGTTGAAGCATTATGATATTGTTACACTGGTATTATTCATGCACACTAACAAATCAACAAAAAATGTCATGATATGACTTTTTTCATGATTCAAGCATGTTGTTGTGGATATATACCAAGGTAATTCTGTTGGAGTATCATATGACATTGTGTTACAAGAAAAACATTTTATTTAAACTAAGTCCCATGGTATTGTCTTTCCATTCCTGTAGTATACTACACTTAACACCAAAATCTCAGCAAGTACTAATACAGTTGTTCAACCAGCGGTATGCAAATGAACTAAAGCCTACATGATATGAACATAACAAGGAAGTTTCCTTATCAACTAGTTTATCAGATGGAGGGATGAATCTGATGAGTTTAGTCAAATCTAGCCGTTTGGAAAAAACTAATTTGTTCTGGCTTGATAAATACAGCTTTTCCAGATTTGCTCACTTGCTTGTTAGGTGTAAAAACAGTGATACTCACTCGTGTGAAAAAGAACTGTACTTCTAGATGAAACTACATGTAGACAATATAATGCTAATGAAATAAAATGCCAACTAAAGGTACTTAAAAAGAGTACTTCTTTATAACACACTTGCTTACACTTTTAAAAAGTGCTTTGTAATTACAATTACATTTTTTACCTAAGTACATTTTAAAGCAATCTTTTGTCATGATACACTCAATTTGATGTGTTAACTAACATACTAAAGCATAAAGCCTAATTGATGTTTCAAGTACAATTTTAACTGTGTTATTTGATGTTACTTTTAAATTTAATATATTTTAAATGTACTAAATTGGAGATTCATCATTACAAATGATTACAAATATATTTAAAAATACATGACATACAAGTTTGAATAGAAATGACATTAACGTATATTTTTAGTTTGTCATAAATATTTGTCGGTACATTCGGCATACACTTTTACCATATTTCAATATAAGTAATTACATATAAAGATGTACATAAGCCCTATCCAAGCTTATGTTCAGCTAATTCAATACAACGTTAAACTATAATACATTTCATTTAATTACAAATTACTTCTATTATAGTTTATTTCTGTAATAAGTTCTCATTTCAAAAATATGCTAAAACGTACTTGTTTTTTAGAGGAGCAAACAATGACTATATTGTATATTCACACAGCTAGCATTAATCTGCTGTTCGCTGCATGTCAGACTTCCCAGCAATACTCTTGAACCACAAAGTCTAGAGAGAATCTTTTATATCGCAGCCAGCTGTTGTCCACTTGATGCAGAGCCTTCATTGAAGACTAGGCGTATGTGGGAGGGGTGCGTCTCTATGTAATCACAACATTCATAGCCACCCCTAGTAATATCCTGATCCCTGATGGGTCATTTAGACCTTCATCATTACTTCAGAGCTGCACATAAAATTCAGCAGGAAACACTTCTTGCGAGAAATGATCAGCCTCCCCCGGTGTCATTTATAAGGCTTATGAGGTACAGTATTGATCTTGGCAGCGGATGCTCTTTGTGTTGGAAGTAGGATCTGTAAAAGCTTTCTTTAGTCCAGCTTTACACCCGTGAGAGCAAAACATGGGAAACTTCATGTTCTGCAACTGTCAAGATGATTATAATGATAAAGAGCTGAAATTAAATATGGGTAAGCTGAAACCTCTTGGTCCAGTTTCAGAAGTCTGAAGAAGCTTCATTTTGTAGACCTATTCCAGTATTAATAACAGACAGCGCCAAAGTCTGTGTGCAATTTTATTCTTATTATTGATTTAAAAATGCAAAACTCACCGGTATTGGCATGGAATGCCTAGTTTGTGTCCATACTTTTTAAAGCCTGACTAAACTTATTAAATGCATTTCCTTTCAGTCAAAAGCTAGATTTATTTAATGTGTGGGAATTCAGAAACACAAGAATGCAGGCTGAGATCATTATTCTGGCGTTTCTCATCCAGTCAATCTCTCGACAGAGACGGGGATGGCTGGGAAGCCATTCCGAGCCACGTACATCTGGACCAACATCATCAACAACCTTCAGACGCAGGTGGTGGTGAAGAGGAGACGCCACAATCTGAAAATCTACCATGACTGCTTTCTAGGCTCCGAGGCCGTGGACGTGGTTCTGGCTCACATCATTCAGAGCAAGTTCTGCGGAGACGCCGAGGTGCCTCGTTCTAAAGCGGTCCGCCTCTGCCAGGCCCTCATGGAGGCCAGAGTCTTTGAGGCGGTGGACACTAAGGTGTTTGGGAAAGAAAAGAGGCAAGCCAAGTTTGAGGACAGCAGCTGTAGTCTGTACAGGTTTCTAAACAGGCCGACCCCAAGCGCATCCAGCTCAGAGACCATTGAGAGTGGATACGACTCTCTCAGCATACAGAGGAACGCGTACAGTCCACCCTACAAAAGGTAGGTCAAGTCACCTTCGTTCAGTGGAACGTATACTGTATAATCAGAAAACACAAGAAACTCGGATTTACGAAACTACGGTTGTAGTCCTTTTCCTAATGCTTTCTCTAAAAGACTGTGGCCTGAAAGGAATCAATGTCATTTCAGACCCGTAGGACCTTATTTCATCTGTGAAACATAAAAGGAGAAATTTTGACGACTGTGCTGGCTGCTCTTTTCCATGCAATTACAGTGAATGGGGAATGGGGCTTTCAAGCTTCTAAAAGGAGGCAAAAACATGATAAAGTGCTCCATATACAATTCCAAGTGTTTTTAAAGTGATTTTTAAAATGTAAGTCCCTTTGCGTGAGGAGCAGACCAAAATTTCAAGTCGTTATTCATTGATAATCTTCCTAACTTCTGCGACCAAATTGGATCAGTGAATTAATCATTCAGACTGGTTTTATGAACTTGATCATTTAAATTCTTGATGACTGAAAAGATTTGATGTAGGACCTTATTTTGATTTGATGAAAAGATGATAAAGTCAAAAGTTTCGGTGAATAACTTTAGAAAGTAACTTGACTGATTTATTAACTTGATTCTTGACTTCAGACCACTTGGATTATAATGCACAAATCATGCTGACCAATTTTATGATGATTTTACAGTGGTTTTGCATCCTATTTGAAGCTTGAAAGCATCAGCTCCCATTCACTGTAATTCATTATTTTTTTTATGTCATACTGAAGAATTATTATGTTAATAATAAAAGAAAGTCTATACTTTAGCGAGTGTGCAGTTATAATTTTTCTTTACTGAAGAATTATAACATACGCCTGAATTATAACAAAATCTTCATTTTTGGGAGAACAACTCTTTAAAGAATATCTTTGAAGCAGTTTGTGAAAATCAGTGTCACAGATAACAAAATATGTGGAAAACATGCAGAAAAGTGCACTGTGTTTTCATTTACAGTAGGTCACCTACTAAGATACAAGCGACCTCGCAAAACTTGTTAATCATTTACTTGTTATTAGTTACATAGAGATCTTACAGAATGCTTGGTATTTTCTTGGAATTGTTTTTCCTTTGAGATTATATACTTTGAAATACCTCAACTCGACTGAGGTTGCTATTAAAAGCCAATCCTCTGTAAATGCCCATGAAATGTCAACATCACAGTGAATCATGGACTAAAAATCCTTATTTGGCGATTCCTACAAGAATGCGTGAAACTTGTTCAGCTTGGTCCTTCATAGATTGGAAACAGTTTCAGACATATGACATATTCATTGCTATTGTCTGTTTATTTTCTTCAGGAGAGAAGATTCTGTGTATTCAGACAACTCACCTGTCAAAATGGATAAGTCTGTGGAGGATGTTTTGGGAAATCTAAACATGAACACAACCATCACACCACAGATGATGAATCTGGGGTTATCACAGGAATGTATGTTTTCTTTGCAAATATATGCATGCTTTGTATAATGTCATGAAATACAATTTGAAATATGTTTTTTTGGACTGTTTGACAAAAATTGTCATAAAATCTGTCATAAAAGTATTAAAGCTGACGTGTGTCGTGACTGTGTCTGTATCAGTGATGGATGAAATATGGCGGCAGCAGACGGTACTAAGGCTCCTACAGCTGATTGAGCTGCCGCTTCTGGAGAGCCTGTTGGGGGGCCAAGAGAGCCCTCGCCCGCCCCTCCACAGCATGGACAGCGACCCAGACCTCCTCTACACCAGCAGCTACCTAGACCGTGAGATCCTCAAGGCCTTCAGCGAGGCTCAGTATGCTGATTATTTCCATATCATGCTCCATCTGTGTTTGTTTAACTCTCTCAGTTTTATTCTGGGGTGTTTCAGTTGCAATAAATGACAAAACAAGACTTGTAAATTTTATGCAAGAAATATATAGAGTTGTGCTTGCCACACCACAATGCAAAAGTATTGAGTTAAAAAAAAATCCTTCTCCAGAAATCTTACATTGAAAATCGATGGGAAATATAAAGTAAACAATAGTCACACTATGTAACTTATAGCCCCCTAGCGGTTAAAAAATAAAACTGCACGCGGAAGAGTATTGTTTTGGTTGTGCATCGGCTCTGCTCGTCTGCGCGGATGAATATGTTTCGACGCACCGGTGTGCATGAATTCAGGACATGTTATCAGAGCGGATGGACAAATAAATATCAGTTTTACAAACGTTTAAACAAACGGAGGCTTGCCTTTTTAATGATTCATGATCATCTTTTTTCTCTTTCGTTGTAACAACACGGCACTCTAACCACACGTTCTTTGACGTGACACGCACGGGCGAATGACGTATTTATGCAATTTCCCGCGAAATCCGTCCCGACAGCGCTAAAATGTAAATCATTATAATAGATTTATTAAAAGTGTTTGGGTAAAGACATGGTTTGGAAGATGTTTTTTTTTTTTGCACTCTTTAAATAACATTTTGTCATTTTTTTTAACAACAACAACAACAAAAAAAGAAATGCACAGTAATCTGCACTACATTGTGTTCAGGCAAGTGTCAGCTGGTTCTTTTTAAACCCAAACCATGGGGCATGTTGTTTTCTCCCACTCATGTTCAAGAAACTCCCTTTTTCTACACACTTTCTGATGAATGAAATCTCTTAGTAATCTTACATCTCATTTATTCATTCTGTCCTTGCCTTTTAAGTGTTGTGTATTTTTAGATGGCTGTGCTTCTAATTGATTCTGTGTTATCTTTGCATTGCATTTTATTTCCTTTTTCGTTTCATTAACAGAGCAGATAGCTGGTTGTCAGCAGCTGTGGACTGTCTGGAGTTTCTTCCTGATCAGTTGGTGGTGGAGGTGAGCCGAGGACTGGCCAAGTGTGCGGAGGAGACATCTCAGTACAAGCAGCTCCTCTACGGAGTCCTCGTTCAGCACTACGGCCAGTCTGACTACCCGCCGCTGCTCAGCAATCACGTCTTTGACATACACTCAGGCGTCTCCGAGCTGCTTGGTGAGAGATCAGTTCGCTATATGTTAGCTTGACTTGACTTTTACGTATATGAAATGAAACCTGTGAAGATGAAGTATACTTTAGCATACTCCTTATTATGAAATAATTTATATTAAAAGAATATACTTGCATGAACTGAATGTAATGATTTTAGACACTTAGTTGCAATAACTAAATGCAACTAATTTATATTAAATGCAGTTAGTAGAACTTAAGAGTGCTTTTTTGAACCAAGTCAGACTTAATCTAATAATTCACTCAAAAATAAAAATTTGCTGAAAATTTACTCAGGCCATACAAGATGTAGATGAATTTGGATAAATTTATCATTACATCACTTACTCACAAATGGATGCTCTGCAGTGAATGGGTGCCGTCAGAATGAGAGTCCAAACAACTGATAAAAACATTACAACAATCTACAAGTAATCCACACCACTCCATTCCATCAGTTAACATTTTCTAAAGTGAAAAGCTGCCTGTTTATAAGAAAGAAATCCATCAAGGTGTTGTAACTTTAAACCATTGCTTTCAGAAAAAAATATGAGTCCTTTATTCATAATATTGCTTTCTCCAATTAAAAAATTTGTTTTCTGAATCAGGAGTGAAATATGCATATATCAAGCACTGTTGCAAGCCAAAACAGTTTTAAACAAAAATAAAGAAGGTGCTTTTTGAAATGTTTGTGCTACAGGATAAAATCTAGTTACTGAAAACCAATAGCACTACCTTAGAGACCACTTAACAACTAGTGCTGGGTGGTTTTACCAAAAATCTGTATTGCGTTTTAAGGATTCTGACGGTTTCACGGTTTTTCCCTGACTGTGCCTTATATGAATAAGATTGCATGAAACCACTGCATTTTAATCACGATCCAAATAAACATGCTACATATGTGACCCTGGACCACAAAACCAGTCATACGGGTCAGTTTCTTAAAATTGAGATTTAATTTTAATTTATCTGAATAAATAAGCTTTCCGTTGATGTATAGTTTGTTAGGATAGGACAATATTTGGTTGAGATACAACTATTTGAAAATCTGGAATCTGAGGGTGCAAAAAATCTAAATATTGAGAAAATCGCCTTTAAAGTTTCCAAATGAAGTTCTTAGCAATGCATATTACTAATCAAAAATTATGTTTTGATATATTTACAATAGGAAATTTACAAAATATCTTCATGGAACATGATCTTTACTTAATATCCTAATGATTTTTGGCATAAAAGAAAAATTGATAATTTTGACTCTTACAATTGCTATTACAATTGCTGGCTATTCCTACAAATATACCTGTGCGACTTAAGACTGGTTTTGTGGTCCAGGGTCACATATAGTACGAGCAGTTTTTGATACTAATTAGATGACTCTGACCTTAACTTATACAGCATTAAATCTGCACGAAACAAAAACAGCAGACGGGCTGAGTGAGAACACAAATTCACTCACTGACGGCAGGTGGCGCTTATGGAACAGCAGTGAGACAGCATTTCCTTTATTACCGCTGTAAACATTAATATGCCTTATATGGTGGTAAGACAAAAAGAAAATACCATCTAAACTTTTCTGAAAACAGTCAGTTCATATAACCCCCCATCCCCCCACCCCCATTTCAGGATTTTCTTCCAAAATTCGTGTATCATGAACAGTGAGTTTGCTCTGCCTGCTACAGTATTTTCTCCTCTTTGTGTTCATCTTCAGTGTCTCCGGCTTCTGTTAACAGCCATTTGCAGTTTGTTTATTTGCCCCCTTAAGGAATTAGTTGTGTGTTATTAATGGTACTATAACCATTAGTCAGAAGTGTATGCAGTTAACAAGTATCTCCTCTCAATTCATGACGCTGTTTACATTGCTCAGCCAGTTGTACCGGTATGTCAGTTTTTTAAAAAATCATACCGTGTGCGTAATTCAAACCGGTTTACCAATATCACCCAGCACTATTAACGACCATACATAACATCCTAGCAATGTGCAATTTGGGAAGGAAATCAGTCATATCTGTATGTGTGAAAATATTTAGATGTAATTTAGATGCATTTTCATAAGTAGCTGGAATTTAATTACACATTTTTTGCAGTAACTGTAACAGATTACAGTTACATTTATTGTGTAATTAACTACAGTCCACTGGAATCTTGTTGAAAATCTGTCACAAATCACTTCATGATACTCTTCTGCGTGTGTGCAGTGAATGGGAAGCGGGAGCAGGCGCTGGAGTCTCTGCAGCTCTGTCTGAAGCTGCAGGATTCACGCAGTAGAGAGGAGCTCCGCAGGTTACTGCGCTTTATGGCCCTCGCCGCCGGCCCTCAGGAGGTCAAACTACACAAAGAGGTACGAATAATCTGAGGTCTAGTGGAGACTGAGAAATACAGTTTGAGTGTGTTTTTATGCTCACGTAACTCAATTATTTGTAAAACAAGTAATGGATGATATGAAGTGCTGGCGTATTTTTAAATGACATTGTGTTTGGAGATATAAATATGGAAAAATTGATACAGCGTCTGCACTGGAACTGAGGCAGATCCTCCAGTATGTTTGCTGCTAAATCAGACCAGTGCACAGTACAACAGTGTTTACATCACACAAAAGTGTCATTGTTAAAAACAGAAACTAAAGTGAGCTTTGCAGTTTTCATGCTTGTGAAAAGACACTGAATTAAACAACAGCCTCTTTTCTGCTTTTGCCTGAAATTCATTTGTTACACCTACAGAAATGCCATTCCTACATCCCTACAGAAACTTGACAAGCTGTTTGTTTGTTTTGTTCTGTAGATAGAGAACAGAATGGCAGTGAAGAGGGCGTTCTCCAATGCTATTGTGTATGGGACCAAACTAGCCAAAGGGAAGGTTGATCTTCTGGTTCTTTTCATGATGGACAACCACCATGACCTCTTCAAGGTGAGTCAGCAGCTCAGACTGGCCTCTAAAAACACTAAAAAAACACTATTTGCACAGTGCTGTTAATGACATACAATTAGACATATACTGTATAATGTGCACTACTGTTCAAAGGTTTGGGGTCTGTAAGAAATGCTGTTCTATTGAACTTTAGATTCATTAAAGAATCCTGAAAAAAAAGTATAATGGATTCCACAAACATTAAGCAGCAAAAAATAAGCAAATCAGCATATTAGAATGATTTCTGAAGGATCGTGTGATGCTGTAGACCGGAGAAATGATGCTGAAAATTCAGCTTTGAGCAAAGGAAAAAATTACATTTTAAAATGTATTCAAATGGAAAACAGGTATTTTAAATTGTAATAGCATTTCAAAATATTACTGTTTTTACTGTATTTTAAGTGCAGCCTTGGTGAGCAAAAGAGACGGCCCAACATTTTGAATGATTGTTTATATCAGCATATACAGTACAGGTCAAAAGTTTGGAAACATTACTATTTGTAATGTTTTTGAAAGAAGTCTCTTCTGCTCATCAAGCCTGCATTTATTTGATCAAAAATACAGAAGAAAAGCAGTAATCTTGCAAAATGTTATTACAATATAACATAATGGTTTCTGTTTTAATATACTTTAAAATATAATTTATTTCTGTGATTCAAAGCTGAATTTCCATCAGCCATTACTCCAGTCTAAAGTGTCACATGATCCTTCAGAAATCATTCTAATATGCTGATTTATTATCAGTGCTGGAAACTGTTGAGCTGCTTAATATTTTTTGGAACCTGTGATATTTTTCAGGATTCTTTGATGAATATAAAAAGAAGAGCATTTATTTAAAACAGAAATCTTTTCTACCAATATACACTACCGTTCAAAAGGTTGGGGTCAGTAAATTTTTATTCTTTCTTTTATTGAAAGAAATTAAAACTTTTATTCAGCAAAGATGTGTTAAATTGATAAGAAGTGATAGCAAAGATTTATATTGTTAGAAAAGATTTCTATTTTGAATAAATGCTGTTCTTTTTAATCTTTTATTCATCAAAGAATCCTGAAAAAAGTATCGCAGTTTCCAAAAAAAAATATTTGGCAGCACAACTGTTTCCAACATTGATAATTCTAATAATAAATCAGCATATTAGAATGATTTCTGAAGGATCATGTGACACTTTAGACTGGAGTAATGGCTGATGGAAATTCAGCTTTGAATCACAGAAATAAATTATATTTTAAAGTATATTAAAACAGAAACCATTATGTTATATTGTAATAACATTTTGCAAGATTACTGTTTTTCTTCTGTATTTTTGATCAAATAAATGCAGGCTTGATGAGCAGAAGAGACTTCTTTCAAAAACATTACAAATAGTAATGTTTCCAAACTTTTGACCTGTACTGTATAACAATTGTAATAGTCCTTGTGTTTTAAAATGAGACATTCCTCTGCATTGTCAATAATTCAGGTCATCGTTCTCTCATAAAATTGTGTTTGTGTTCCTGAAGTGAACTGACAGTATTTGTAATCATTTGTTTTTGCTCTAGATTCCCGTCACATTGCACAAACTTGTAAGTGATAAACTGGCCAGTATCATCAAAGGAACAGATCCTGATCTCATCACAGGTAAATCTACAAATATATGAGAAAATTTATGTTAATTCTTTCATGCTGGTTACTTTTCTTTTTTTTCTTTTTTTTTTTTTGCTTAATTTATTGAACTTTTACAAAAATAATCAAATGAAAATACAGGAGATTAGTGAAAAAATATTGTTCCCACTCCACCTCAACCTAAAATAAATAAATAAACAAATAAATAATAATAAAATAAAATAAATTAAACAAGCTAAATAGAAAATACTGTATAAAGTACTGGATACATAACTATACTGTAATACCGAGTATGTCAAGCATGTAAAGAATACTTGCTGAATCATTCGAGTTTAGTAATAAAAGAATTAAGCCGTATATCAAGTGTATGCACATAATTCATCCTGAATTACCAAGTAATTAAGGTAATAAAACTGATTGATTAAATCAAGAACCTTGATAACACTTTACAATCATTACTTAAAGGTGCACTAAGTGATTTTTGCCAAATGATGTTGATATTTGAAAGCACCAAATCAAACACGCCCATACCCCAACAGGACCTCGCCCCTATTTTGATATTAGCCCCACACGTACATACACAACCCTGGCAACGACTATCGTGGAAACAAGTGAAGATGACACAAAGCCAACACGGATAAGTTGTGTGAAATGAAGCAAAATCAACGTTACTTACCTATCAAGAAGAAACAACACAACCTCGGCATCCGATTCAAGCCGTTCCCGCTCCTTGAGTTTCTCTCCACCGCGGGAAATCTGCTCCGATATTTACGCAGGTCCTACCTCTTGCCTGATCGTAACCCTTCTTTTTAAAGGGGGTCATATGATGCTTTTTTAAAGCTCATTATTTTGTGTATTTGGTGTAACAGAATATGTTGACATGCTTTAATGTTCAAAAAACACATTATTTTTCAAAAACTGTACATTAATGTAGGTCCTCTATGCCCTGCCTCTCTCAAACGCTTCGTTTTCTACAAAGCCCCTCCTTCCAACAAGTGCAATCTGCTCTGATTGGCCAACTGACCCAGTGCATTGTGTTTGGCCGAACACCACAAGCACTCGTCAGAAATGTAACGCCCCTTACCATAATCGTGAGCTTCATCTTTCAAAATAAAAGTAAAGACGGTTAATAATGTCCTTAGTTTTACCACCAGTTCAAGCCAGAAAGTGGAACAGAGTCACGTG
Organism: Tor tambroides; assembly: GCA_021397915.2. Taxonomy (NCBI): domain Eukaryota; kingdom Metazoa; phylum Chordata; class Actinopteri; order Cypriniformes; family Cyprinidae; genus Tor; species Tor tambroides. Next base: position 142,453 of record JAFVLL020012405.1, on the reverse strand, counting down.
ACAGACACAGTGATGAAGCTCGAATGTGTTTGCACACAAGCTGCGATTAAGACACCTGACTCCACTGTGATGTGACCCTCTCTCTCTCTCTCCCTCTCTCACACGTGCACACACACACGACACGCAACTCCGCATTTGAACAGTCAATAGCAAATACTTAAACTAATAAGAAAACATACAGTCGCTGATTCAGAAGCTCCAGATTGTCATAGCAAAGTCAGAATTACCTCCTCTCCTAGGTTCACGAAACGGTCGTCCATAAAATGCGTTGCTGTTCTGTTGTAAGTAATCTTAATGATTCCTAAATGCATCTACTTTCGGAAGGCCAAATAAAGTGCTTTTGCTTTCGCCTAGAAACACACAGCGTCTCCCTGTCACGGCTGCATCAACACTACTGCGGTTACTGAAACCACGCCTTCTTTCTTTGCGTGAACAGTTGGGCGGCATTACTCAAATATTTCCACATCGTGACGTAGAGATGTGGGGGCCTGTTTGAAGGAGCTTAAAACGTGGGCGTGGACGAGTCTTAACTTTGATAGAGAATATCTCTTTGGTTTTGAGACTTTAGTCTTTGCAACTTCAGGGATCTTATCTATGCATGAACAGCTTGTAACACTCCAAAGAGAAAGGAAAACTTGAAATCGCAACACATAACCCCTTTAAAATTTTGTTTCTCTGATATTTTCCTCTTTGTTTATCTGCCATCTCTCTCTATCTATAGTCGATCTGCTAATATCCGTCCTGTGAACTCAAATTGAGCGCTCGCTTCTCTGTCATTACAAGACACGCCCCCTTACTGCTGATTGGCTACAAGTGTGTTTTGGGACTCGGTCTGATGCTGTGGTCAAAAGCATTTTCAAAAATCACTTAGTGCACCTTAATACTAACAGATACAACTTTTGATTTGAATAATGTATTAGTAAATGTTGAAACTGAGATTAATAGATGTGTTCGAAGTATCTTTCATTGTTAGTTCATGTTAACAAACGAGAAGATTATTGTAAGGCATCACCGCAGTCTTATCATAGCAGATGTTTGTGAGCCATATTTGTAAATAAAACACGGCTAATAATGTATGATCCTAGATTTGCTAAAAGAATACAATCTTCCCTTTCTTAGGAACAACGTACTGTCGCCGTCTGACTAGAAAAGATTACCTGGAAACAGTTCAGAAAACGACCAGAGAAGAGCTGTGGACGTTACTGAAAACTATTCACGAGAACTCCAAGCTCTCTCTGAAAGAGAAGCGCCGTCTGCTCGGACAGTTCTACAAAGGACATCCTGAAATATTCGTGCAATATTTTGGCAACAGAATATCCAATGTTTATATTTAAAGATCTTCTGTTCATTTTATATTGTATAATATGTAAAAAGTACTGTAAATATGTATATGTTTATACTGCTGTCATGTCTGTATTGATGGAGAATGAGATTTGTTGGACAATTAACACATTTTTTCTATTCTTTATCAAAATTATGACATTATATTACCACTTACTACCCGGAAAACAATGCTCTCAGAACACAACATATAAATTCAAATACTTCAGAAAAACAAAGAAATATGTCTTTAAATTATTTGTAATCTCAACAAAGTGTGACCTTTTCTTTTAAAGACATACGACCATAATATGCAAACAGAAATAATTGGTACTTCCAATTCATTTCTCTCATTTTAATATTTTTAACCTAAACTGTAAAATATAAACTTGAAAATACATGTGCTCAGTATCATCAGGGCCAGTAAATTCAGACGTTTCCTGTTACAGATGAATCTTTTCTTTGTTGTTATGTAACGGGGATGTCGTTCAGAATGGGAAGCGCTGATGGGAACAATACGTCGGTCTGCGGCCTGCTGCACAAATTAGGCGTAGCATCAACAAAAGAACAGAGTTGAAAAATACTGTTTTCGGTGCCATTCTTCCGGCATGTGATGCTGTCAGTGTCTAACACTCTCCAGCTGCTCAGTGACAGAACAAAGAACAGTGACTGCTGCTGGCATGAGACAGAGACAGCAGCAAACATCACGAGCTGCTAATGGTTAAACATCAGACTGATGATGGTGGATTATAAGACAAAACACAAGACAACACATCTGCATGTGTTCAGAATATAAAGGCAGGAAATAGGTGGGTTAGTAATTACAGACAGATGCTGAGGGCTGTATTGTGAAGCTTCATCTTCCAAGTGCATATCATCAATTTGTCTTCAGATGATAGTAGATACATTTAAAGGCACAGATAAGAATGCCCTCTTAATGCAAAGTCTGTAAAAAAGCTCATTTAAACTTGTAGAAAGAAAACTGTTTCAATTGTATTTGATATATTAAATGTAAAAAGTTAGGCATAAAATGTACAGCAGTCACTAAGAAATTTACAGACAAACTGAACCAGCAAATAAATATTTTATGTGGCCTTTTAAAAAGTAATGTCGGTGAACATGAATTTTGTGCTGACCGGAGGTGACCAAGCAACTAATGTCAGTTGTAACAGTGTGAAAACTAAGATTTGCTTAAAAAGCTAAATTTGGAGATGAAATAAACGTCAACTTTTCTCAGAAAACATTTATTAAAGGTGCTGTATGTAGGATTTTGACTGTACTAAAGCATAAAAATACCATAATATGTTTGCAGATATTTAAGAAACATGCTAAGTTAACATACTTGTTTATCTGAAAAACAATGCTACAGTCAGGTATTCTCCTTTGAAAATGTGCATTCCGGCCTGGAATGTCTGTGTTTGTTATGGTTTGTGAAACCCGCCCACTGCCAGTTTACCCAATTGTATTTCGGCACGCCGGGTTGCCAGATGGCGGAAAACACCGCGTATTTCATTTCATTCATCGTCATGTGCTTGTTCCTGTTGTTGTCGTTAATCTGGCAACCTGCATGTGCGTCAAGTCTGAGGAGGAGGTGCCGAGTGAAAAAAACCCTCTCCCAGTATTTTGAATTTGGACTGCAATACCTAGTTCAACTGCTGGGTGTCAATCCTACATACAGCACCTTTAATATCTTACTGATAGTTATAAATTATAAATATAAATTATTATAACTTATAATAGTCAATTGTACTTTTTTTGTGGCCTCATTCAAATCATTAGCTAAAACATATATATATATATATATATGTGTGTGTGTGTATTATTTTAAATTTTAATTAATGTAATTAATTTTAGTTACTTGATGCACTAAAATAAACTACAAATTAAAAATGAAATAATTTATAAAAGAGACATCTAACAAATTCCCTAAACAAATTAGTTACAAAATTAAAATGAAGATAGAAAATATAAAAATAAAAACATTAATGAAAACTGACTCTAAAAAAAAAAAAAAACTGAAATTTCACCTTTTTCTTCCCAAGAAAACAGCCTATTTTAAAGCCATTACTAATATATTATTGTGAATTATGACACTTTGTTCCACAACAATTACACATTTTCAGCACATTTACAGTTTAAAAAAAAAAAAAAAAAAAAAAAAAAGAATTTGAGGGGGTAAGGATGCTTCATTGATGCTTGATTGTTCTGAAAGCAATTTTATAATGCAACAAATGTAATTGTGCTAAAACTGCTTGCATTCATTTTATTTTGAAGTGAAACATGACCTGGAGATGTGAGAAAATCACATCTAGGTCTTTACAATTGTCTTGAAATTGACGTGTTCTGGTGTACTTACTGTAGTGTAAAAACATCTTCTACACTATAGTGCATCCTAGTGGTGAGCACAAACGTTCTGACATCTGTTTCAGAGCTAACGGATTTATCTGGCACACTTGCTCTAAAACTGCCGGACAGTGAAGTAACACATGCCTTTTATCATTTTGTTTTATTGGAAGCAAGTTGTGTGTGATCCTCAGTTCACTACAAAATGAATTCAACCCTTCCATCTCCAGCAACTCTACACATGGCAAGTTCAGAACTATGAGGCAAACAAGAATAAAAACTTTTTACAGTATAAACCACCCAGTTTTAAAAAATAAAACTGTTAAAAAGAAACTTTGAAAGCACTGAACCAAATGGAGATGAGCGATGATTTCTGATCGCTGTGGGAGTGCAGGCTTCACAGTAAACCAGGGTGGAAGCTGGAGTCAGTGCGCCGTCAGTGGGCTGGATGTGGGTTTAATTGTCTCTGTGTTGTTCAGGGGGGTGTGTGTGTTTCAGTCGGCTCATCGGATCCTCTTCTGCTGTCGCGCTCGATAGATGTCGTGGATGGGAGGTGCGATCGATCCTTTGTCTTCCTCCTCGTCCGAATCAGCGTTAGGCCGTTTCAAGGACTTGTTTCCCACAGCGTGGTTTTCTACAGGTCCGTTTCCTTCGCTGCTCATCTCTAACTGCTTCCCAGTGATCAACTCTACAGCAGCATCTACCGCTAGAGAGAGAACGAGAGCATAAGCATTAGAGATCATGAACGGGAATCTAACAAAACACGTCACATTTTACCCTAAAACATTAATCACCCTTACATTTTGTTACTTCAATGCCAAAAAAATTAATTAAACAGTCAAATGCGTAACATACTGCCTTTATTCTGATTTTAATTACATTTTCTTTTTAAATAATAATAGCTTTAACAATTTTTACTTTAATAATGAGAATCTATCAAAAGTAATAAGAAACACATTATATTACCTTTATTTTCATAATTTTCATAACAGTTAAGCCACTTTCTATTCTCATAACTATAATTCCAAAATGTAATATTACTACTACTTTTCAAAAAAATTTGTTGGTAAGATTTTTCAATGTTTTCAAAAAGTCTTCTGCTCATCAAGGCTGCATTTATTTGATCAAAAATGCAGTAAAAACAGTAATATTGTGAAATATTATTACAATTTAAAAATGTAATTTATTCCTGTGATTCAAAGCTGAATTTTCAGCATCGTTACTCCAGTCTTTAGTGTCATACGATCCTTCAGAAATCATTCTAATATGATTTGCTGCTCAAGAAACATTGATTATTAAAGTAGAAAACAGTTGTGCTGCTTCATATTTTTGTGGAAGCTGACATTTCTTTCCCAGTAGAAAATTTTTTGAACAGAAAGTTCAAAATAAAAAGTATTTATTTGAAATAGAAATCTTCTGTAACATGTCTTTACTATCACTTTTTACACATCAATTTAATGCATCACTGCTGGATAAAAATATTCATTTCTTTCAACAACGACAAATCTTACTGACCCCAAACTTTTGATAAGTATATCATTTTAATTTGAAACATTTATAACTTGTAGTTATATTTCTTGTACTGCTGTTTAGCACAGCAGACATCCCTGTATTACAGGACTGAGAACGAATTAGGAATAAGCATGGAGTGAGATATTGGAGATCATACGCTTATATTCTGAGATACTTACTCTCTGGTAACACACATCTTCTGAGAGACTCCATCAGCTCATCAACCTGCACAAAGGGACCCTAAAAACAAAAACACACACACGATCACACTGTCTTGAAGTCTATGTTTATATATCTCGAGGATATCTTATCTAACATGCTACAGTTTAGTCTAAAGCATTTAAAAGAAGAAGAGGTGTTGAACTGACTGTAAAACAGCTGGGAGGAGGCAGCAGCTTCATGAGGATGACAGCAATCGGAGGGACAGGAAACACTCCTCCAGGAACAGGATGCAGGCCGGGAGCTGTCAGGAGGACACGTCACCAAACTTATCAATGCACACAATCGCCTCAAAGTAAGAACTGCGCAACTGGGAATGATCTATTGACATGCATTTTGCAAACTTTTTCTCTCACAATTATGACTTATGAATGCCAAGATATAAACTCAGAATTGTGATACATAATCACAAATCTGAGAAGAAAAGGCCAGACTTTGAGAGAAAAAATTAAAAAAAAAAAAAGATAATTGCAACTGGGTTTTTTTATTGTGGTAGAAGCAAAAAAACAATTCCAAGATGTATGCTCAGAATTCTAAGAAAGAAAGTCAGAATTATGCATGTACAGGTCCTTCTCAAAAAATTAGCATATTGTGATAAAGTTCATTATTTTCTGTAATGTACTGATAAACATTAGACTTTCATATATTTTAGATTCATTACACACAACTGAAGTAGTTCAAGCCTTTTATTGTTTTAATAT
>JAFVLL020012405.1:99998-134998 GCA_021397915.2 Tor tambroides | reverse complement strand
CTTTAAAAGAATATACATAAGTGTGAGCTGAATGTAATGTTTTCAAACACTTAATTGCATGTTATTCACAATTAAAAATGTTATAGTTTAAATTTATATTAAATGCAATTATCTGAACTTAAGAGCGCTTTTTGACCCACTTAAGTAGGATGTCACATCTTTATATGTAATTTCATAATTACTTCTCTTGTCCTTTGAAAATGTACTGACAAGCATTTATGGTAATTTGTAATGCAATTTAATAGATTTAAAATTTATAATACATGTGCTTTAGTATGGTAGTCAATATCAAAATAAGTGTACTTCTTCAAAGCACGATGAAAGATTATTAAAATAATGATTTAAAATATACTTTTAAGTTCTATTTTGACGTTATTAAAGTGCACTTTTTAAAAGTGTACTTAAGTGTGTTAAGAAACAGTCATGAAAGTGTGTCTCTTTAAGTGCACTTAGGTAGCCTTTTACTTCAATATTATTATGTGTAAGTACACTTTTTTAAAAAAATAATAATAATTGCAAAATTTTAAGTGCACTACAAGTGCACATTCAATACAATTAAGCGCACTTCTTTTTCACAAGGGTGTCCTTGCTGTTCTCTAGTTGTCTCATGGAAAAACTATTCAGTCATGTGGCTGAGACTGTGTGACTTCAGTACGGCTGGTCAGTGGACTGTTGAATAAAATATGATTGTTGCGAGCCACAATGCCACAAATTCGAACATCTCTGTGGCTGAAAACAAAGACTTCAATGTCCACAAAATGGCCCATCATGAAGGAAGGCACTGTACAGTTCAATCTAGTGAGGGGCGTTAGTAGATTCCAGGCTGCATATTGCTAGGAGAACTGGATGTTTGTCCAGTCCCAAATGTCTGCCCTACAGCTCAGACACATGAATATGGATAGGAACGTGCTGCTGGGGTTGTGTGGGAGCAGAGCTGAGAGGACTCTTTGACACTGGTCAACTCAATGTTCTGGTTTCACTGAGACTGGAATTTGCTTATGGGGACAACTGATGGGCAATTGATACAATCCAGCCGCTAACCATCCATCCTTGGAGATGCTCCATTCCACAGACAGGAAATTCCAACGCTATCTCACGGCAATTCGTACGTATTTTACGAGGTGGCTAATTCGTACGAATTCGTACGACCTCACTCGTACGATTTAGTACGATTTTCTAAACCCCAGTGACGGGTAGGTTTAGGGGCGGGGTTAGGTGTAGGTCATTCATACAAATTCATACGAATTGGCAACTCGTAAAATACGTACAATTTGGCAAAAATCGTATGAATTTGTACGAGTGAGGTCGTACGAATTCGTACGAATTAGCCACCTCGTAAAATATTTACGAAGAGCCTAAGTGGCTTTGATAAAACAAGACTAGATTTTACCAAGTCAGTATTTAAAAGTCCATGCAAGGTCTAATAAAACTTACCAGGTTGAATCTCACAAAACCCATCAAGAGCAAAACTCTGTCTATCTGTCTATCTATCTACACTATATTGCCAAAAGTATTGGGTCGCCCCCTTCTAATGAACAGGTTTGACTACTTTAGTAATTTTCATGAGTATAAATCTTAATGTTTAAGCATATAATGATATTCTAGGAAATTGTGTGCTTCTAATATTATAGCAACAGTTTGGACAGGACCCTTTTCTATTCTAACATGACAATGCCTCTGTGTATAAGGCAAGGTTCAAAAAAGAAAATTATTGATTATTGATCAAGTCCTAATCCCAGTTTAACACCTCTGGTGTGACTATAAATGCAGACCTTGAGCCAAAAACTTAATATCAAACACCAATGACGTGTACATCTGGGGACGGTCATTTTAGACACTTCCAAAACTGTTGCAACCGAGACGGAAATACAATTTTTAAATACATGAATTATGTTCCCATCGTTGTTGCCACAGATTTGGAAGTGCATTTTTCTGTTCTAAAGAAGGGGGTGTCCCAGTACTTTTGTCTATATAGTGTATGTACAAGTCATTGATGTTTGGTGATGAGTTTTTGGCTCAAGGTCTGCATTTACAGTCACACCAGAGGTGTTAAACTGGGATTAGGACTTGGTTTTATGCAGACCAGTCAAGTTCTTCCACACTGACTGAATCAATCATTTTCTTTTTGAACCTTGGCAGGATTTTTTCACATGGCAGTAATGAGAATTTGGGTGAGGAGCTTGTCAAAAAAATGGTGAAAAATGTCATAACAAAGCATGTCATAGTGCAAAAACGTCTCAATCGTCACAAAAAGACTTAATTGTCGAGTGCCATTTACTTTTTAGATTCTTTTGATTTCAGAGGAAATGTGACCTGGACAGCTCTTCAAGAGATTCAAACATTCCTCAAGACATTCCATACCTATCCCGTGATGTGTTGAACATGACCAGACCAATAAATGTGACAACGAATGTAACACACTGGTTATCATTAATTATCCCTTTAACATGCCATCGCTTATCACACCCCTTGTGTTCCCATAAAGCCCGAGTGATAAACTACCTGACATAAAGGGCTCAGATGGGCAGTTTAGGGGAAGGGAAGGCGGCTCTGGGTTCTTGATAAGAAAACCGGAACAACAGTCAGGTACTATGACCTTGCTGACAGGTTCTCCAGCATGATTTAACCCTGAGCGGTAGGAATGTGTTGACTCAAGAGTAGAGAAAAAATGCTTTAACCTGTGACACAGGTTTATACAACAACATCAGCGCTCATGAAGAGGACGCAGAACCAGTTCTGATGACACGTGTGTTTTTAGTGGTTAGAAGCGTAACACAAGAAGAGCTTATTTTGTTTTTATAGACTTTTAATTCAATACATTTTGCATGAGGTCAACTCTGGAAACTTCGCATCGTCTGTTGTTCTGACTGGGTAAGTAAACACATTTTTCCAACTTTCTTATAGCTTTCTGTACTATCTCAAACCTTGAAAGTTTGTTATCTATGTCCTTTAAAAGTTTTATGGACTGGTTTTCGTGACAAAATATTGGTCTTAAATTCACGGAGGTGTACGGAAGGTTGTGGATGTTTGACTGGCACGTGAATCAGCGTGTTTATGTGTACTGGAATGCAAAAGCGCTCCGTGGCCGAGGGGGACAGTAAAAGGGCTAATGACTTGGGAAAAAGGAGTGAATGAGACCCCCTGAAGAGTGTGAAAGCTAGCATTGAGAGGCAAATTCTGTCTTACAATCCTTTGGCCTGGAATCTCTGACAAAGCATCATGAGGAAGAGCCATAGAAAGGGACTTTCTAGATAAATCCCATCCCTCCCCCGTCTAACTGGTTTCTTTACTGTGTTTAGCTGTTATCTCAACACTGACACTTACGCACTAATAATACGGACCAAACTGACTCTTCCTTTGATGCTCAGGATTACATTTTGGCTAAGATACCTGTCTTTGTTGATGAGCTCAGAACTTTTAAAATGTTGCACCAAAATGACACATTCTTACTTTTATGAACTTTGTCAATTGCATGCTCAACAGCCTTCAAATTGTTGTTACCGAATTCTCCTTCCTGCTGGATTCAGCTCTGTTTGCATTGTTCCAAGCAAAGTTTCATAAGATGTCCATTAAAGACCATAACATCCATCTGAAGGTTTTATGGGGATGTCATGGGCAATGATTTACATGGCGGGTGAAGTAGGACATGCAAATGCACGCTATTAAGAATGGCTTAAAAGAGTTTACCTATTGGTTTCTTATAGCAGAGGACACTCTATGCAGTGATGCATTAAATATGCATATCAAATTACAGTTTTCTCAACCCTTATTATCCACAGTCTGTTAATATTTCCAAGTACCTTAAATCCTGGGCAGGCTAAATTCCTTGAACTTGAAACCCAGTGTTTCTAAGAACTGAATGTCATTTAAAACCAGTGTGAGAGCTCTTTTTTTTTTCACGGTTATCAGACTTATTCCTGTTCAACCAGTTGAGACCGAGATACTGAAACAAATAAAGTTTTAATTGTTTAAGATCTTGATAAGCATCAACATTTAGTCAAGTGACTTTTCATGTGGAGTTTCATTTGACCTCCAGAGGCTGATGATCAACGTTGCACCTATACTTGCAGAATAGTTGATGATTATTGTCTTTATTTTAATTTTTTAATTAATACATTTTCAAGGGGTCCAGGTCAGGCTGTTATAATCATAATAAACAAATATGGAATCTCATCAAATCTAAATGTCATTTCATTTAAAATGAAAGAGAAATTTTAAAAGAGAAGTACTTTAGCATATACTTATCACTTAATAGTTTTTATGAAAATATATATTTTAAAAGAATACATGGGTCAAAGACGAAAAAGGGTTTAAGCATAAAAACAATGTGTAATACTGCTCTAATTGTTGTTGTTATTCCCCAAAAAAATGAAAAAGTTTTCTGATTAATTCAATTACAATTTTGTTTTTGTTTTTCTGAGCACAAAATAAATATGATACATTTTTCCCTGATTTACAGAAGACACCCACTAAAATGTCATTCAGTGTAACAGTCGTCAGGCATATTTACAACAAAAATCAATTTATGACATATTAAAAGACTAATTACTTTCACCCCAGATACTAATTAGTTGTAATTTTACATTTTTAACATTTGCCACTATCCTAGGTTTTGCCTATTTGTCAGTAAGAATTTTTTACTCATTTAAAACAATAAAATTTAATATGCTCTTATTCTTTTATATATTTTAATATGTACAAGTCAAAATAAGCATGTTGTTTGATTTTTTTAACATTAATATTGTTGCACTGAATGACAGTGTAACATTATTTCAACCACATTTTGACATTTTATTCTCCAAAAACATATTTAAAACCTTAAAAGTAGACACTTTACTTACATTTAATGTGCTTTCTATGGACATAAAATCATTTGTGTACATTTCATTTGATGTGGACATCTTTACGTCTTTGACCCACATTCAACTAAACTGAACATTATGTTTTTGGATACTTAATTGCATGTTATTTACAATTACATTCAAATGTATTTATAGTTTCTTAAATACATTTGTAATGACGAATTTGACACAGTTTGTAGGCTACTTAAAATATATCAACTTTAAATGAAATATTGAACTAAATTTGAATTTATAATTACATGTACTTTAGTATGTTAGTCAACATGTCAAATTAAGTGTAGTATTAAAATGTTATAATTAAAAATGTACAGTAAAACTCTTAATTTGACATTATTACAAAGTGTTCTTAAAAGTGTGTTAAGAAACTACTCTCTTAGTAGCGTAAATATTGTATTGTCTGCAAGTACAGTTTTTGAAAAATGCATTTATACGATTTGAAGTAGCTACACTACAATCAAATTAAACACTTCTTTTTCACAAGGGTTACCACAGACAGGTTTACAGTAGAAATGCCAATTGTAGTCTGTGGTATTTTGGCGGGAACCATGGTTACAAATGAAATTTCTTGTTGCACTTAAATTAGATATCTCTAAAAACCATATGGGTTTTTTGCTGTCATCATAACGCATTATTTATATTTAGTGGTGCTTGTTCATCATTTGCAAGTTTCGGTTACTGTTTATGTGTAAATGAAATTATTGTAATGCTAATGAGCTGTCGACTGCCCTCGTGACGTCACGGCGAGGGTGTGAGAGCTGTGGGCTCGTGTACAGTGTAGAGAAGAGTTCAGAACGCGGGAGTGTGGTCATCCTCAGCTACTTACAGCGCGGGACTAAAGGGAGATGCTTTACATCAATACAGCAGCGGCGCAAAACATCCGCCTTTAACCTCAACTACATGCACAGACCTCCAGGTATGTTTCTGCGTGTACGACTGGCTGTTTTGATTTTATTTCGTGTATTAGACTATTTGTGGTTTACACTGCACGTTTGCAATTAAATAGGCTACTTTGTTTTTAACTGAAGTGATAAATAGCTCAAATAACATACATGTTATTGCATTTTTATGTCTGACATTGTATGGTTTTGTCTTTACATTTAAGACTTGTCTTGTAATTGTTGTCTGTAAGTGGTAATGTATTTCTGAATTTAAATTCTACACCGGCAAATGTTTTCATTCAAGTTTGCACAGACGCCCTTTTGCATTTACAGTAGCCAGAGGGTAAAGCGTTTGGCTTGTCTGTGCTTGACTAACTAGAGAGCTCTTATAAAATTAGCAGAGTTTGTGCTAAGTTGTTTTCAACATGTTTCTGTGTCATAATAATAGCCTGTGCCATCATGAGGTGTTCTCCCTCTGGGGTTATTTATCTGAGTGTTGGGCAAACTCATCAGTGTGTGCTGGCCATCAGGAGAGGAATGAATCCCAGCAGATGCTTTCTGTCCATGGAGACTCCTCTAATGGATATTCTGCAGATACTGGATTCAGATTTGAAGCATTATGATATTGTAACACTGGTATTATTCATGCAAACTAACAAATGAACAACAAAAAATGTCATGATATGACATTTTTCATGATTCAAGCATGTTATTGTGGACATACATTATGGTAATTTTGTTGGAGTACCATATGACATTGTGTTATGAACCAACTTGAGAAAAACATTTTATTTAAACTAAGCACCATGGTATTGTAATGTACCAGCATTGTACTTGTTTGTAAGGTTCGGTTACTTTTAAATGCAATAAATTATTTAAAATAGTTAACATTTAACACCAAAATCTCAGCAAGTACTAATACAGTTGTTCAGCCAGCGGTATGCAAATGAACTAAAGTCTACATGACTTGAAAATAACAAGGAAGTTTCCTTATCAACTAGTTTATCAGATGGAGGGATGAATCCGATGAGTTTAGTCAAATCTAGCCAGTTGGAAAGAAACTGACTTTGTTTTTTATTTTCTGACTTGATAAATACAGCTTTTCCAGATTTGCCTATTTGCTTGTCAGGTATAAAAACCGTGATACTCAGCCTTGTGAAAAAGAACTGTACTTGTAGATAAATCTACTTGGAGATAATATAATGCTAATGAAAGAAAATGCCACTTAAAGGTACTTAAAAAGAGTATATTTCTATAACTTCTTAACACATTTAAGTACACTTTTAAAAAGTGCTTTGTAATAATGTCAAATTAAAATTTTGACTTTAAAGTACATTTTATGCAATCTTTTGTCATGATTTAAATACACTCAATCTGATGTGTCAGCTAACATACTAAAGCGCATTTAAAGTAATTAATGTTTCTTTGAGTACAATTTTAACTGTAGTGTTATTTGATGTTACATTTAAAGTTCATATTTTTTTAATTGGAGCTTCATCATTACAAATGATTCCAAATATATTTTAATACATGACACAAGTTTCAGTAGAAATGACATTAAAGTATATTTTGGTTTATCATAATTGCTTGTCATCAGTACATTCGGCAGTACACTTTAACCATATTTCATGTAATTATGAAATGACATAAAGATGTACATAAGTTCTACTTAAGTGGCTCAAAAAGCTTATGTTCAGCTAATTCAATACAAATGTAAACTATAATATATTTCATTGAATTGCAAATTACTTATATTCTAGTTTATTTCTGTAATAAGTACTCTTTTCAAAAAGATGCTGAAATGTACTTGTTTTTCAGAAGGGCTAACAATGACTATATTGTATATTCACACAACTAGCATTAATCTGCTGTTCGCGGCGTCTCAGAGTTCCCAGCAAAACTCTTGAACCGCTGAGTCTTTTATATCGCAGCCAGCCGTTGTCCACTTGACGCAGAGCTTTCATTGAAGACTAGGCGTGTGTGCGAGGGGTGCGTCTCTATGTAATCACAACATTCATAGCCACCCCTAGTAAATATCCAGATCCCTGATGGCTCATTTAGACCTTCATCATTACTTCAGAGCTGCACATAAAATTCAGCAGGAAACACTTCTTGCGAGAAATGATCAGCCTCCCCCGGTGTCATTTATAAGGCTTATGAGCTATTGATCTTGGCAGCGGATGCTCTTAGTGTTGGAAGTAGGATCTGTAAAAGCTGTCTTTAGTCCAGCGTTACACCCGTGAGAGCAACACATGGGAAACTTCATGTTCTGCAACTGTCAAGATGATTAGAATGATAAAGAGCTGAAATTAAATATGGCTAAGCTGAAAACTCTTGGGCCAGTTTCAAAAGTCTGAAGAAGCTTCCTAGATTACAGACAGTGCCAAAGTCTGTGTGTAATTTTATTCTTATAATTGATTTAAAAATGCAAAACTCACCAATACTGGCATGGAATGCCTAGTTTGCGTCCACAGTTTTTCAAGCCTGACTAAGCTTATTAAATGCATCTCCTTTCGGTCAAAAGCTAGATTTATTTAATGTGTGGGAAATCAGAAACACAAGAATGCAGGCTGAGATCATTATTCTGGCGCTTCTCATCCAGTCCATCTCTCGACAGAAACAGGGATGGCTGGGAAGCCATTCCGAGCCACGTACATCTGGACCAACATCATCAACAACCTTCAGACGCAGGTGGAGGTGAAGAGGAGACGCCACAATCTGAAAATCTACCATGACTGCTTTCTGGGCTCCGAGGCCGTGGACGTGGTTCTGGCTCACATCATTCAGAGCAAGTTCTGCGGAGACACCGAGGTGCCTCGTTCCAAAGCGGTTCGCCTCTGCCAGGCCCTCATGGAGGCCAGAGTCTTTGAGGCGGTGGACACTAAGGTGTTTGGGAAAGAAAAGAGGCAAGCCAAGTTTGAGGACAGCAGCTGTAGTCTGTACAGGTTTCTAAACAGGCCGAGCCCAAGCGCATCAAGCTCAGAGACCATTGAGAGTGGATATGACTCTCTCAGCATACAGAGGAACACCTACAGTCCACCCTACAAAAGGTTTGTTTCTCACAATGCTGTTTTTCCAGGTCAAATCACCTACCGTGTACTGTATAAGCAGAAAATATAAGGAACTTGTAGGGTTGTTGACCTTTTCCTAATGCTTTCTCTAAAAGATTGTGGCCTGAAAGGACTGAAAGTCATTTTAGACCTGTAGGACCTTATTTCTTCTGTGAAACGTAAAAAGAGAAATTTTGAGGACTGTAATGAATGCTCTTTTCCATGCAGTTATGGAGAATGAGGCTTTCAAGCTTCTAAAAGGAGGCAAAACACAGAATAAAAGTATAAATGTGGTCCATATACAATTCCAAGTGTTTTTTAACATGATTTTTAAAACCCTTTGTGTGAGGAACAGACCAAAATTTGAAGTCGTTATTCATTGATAATCTTCCTAACTTCTGCGAACAAATCAGATCAGTCTGGTTTGTGAATGAACATTCAGACTGGTTTTATTTAAATTCTTGGTGACTGAAAAGATTTGATGTAGGACCTTATTTTGATGAAAAGATTATAAAGTCAAAAGTTTCAGTGAATAACTTCAGTAAGTAACTTGACTGATTTATTAACTTGATTCTTGACTTCAGACCACTTGGATTATAATAATTATTATAATATCATAATTTTATGATAATTTTACAGTGCTTTTGCATTCTGTTTGAAGCTTGAAAGCATCAGCTCCCATTCACTGTAATTTAATTGGATTTTTTTTCAGTTATACTGAAGAACGTCCAAATTATAACACAATGATCATTTTTGGGAGAGCATATCCTTACAGAATATGTTTGAAGTAATTTCGTAAAATCAGTGTCACAGATAACAAAGTGTGTGGGAAACATGCAGAAAAGTGCATTGTGTTTTACAGTAGGTCACCTACTAGGATACAAGAGTTGGTAAAACCTTGCAAAACTAGTTAATCGTTTACTTGTTTTTAGTTTCATAGAGATTTTACAGAATCCTTGGCATTTTCTCGGAATTGTTTTTCCTTTGAGATTTTATACTTTGAAATACCTCAACTCGACTGAGGTTGCTATTAAAAGCCAATCCTCTATAAATGCCCATGAAATGTCAACATCACAGTGAATCATGGACTAAAAGGCCTTATTTGGTGATTCCTACAAGAATGCATGAAACTTGGTTCTTCATAGGTTGGAAACAGTTTCAGACATATGATATACTCATTACGATTGTCTGATTCTTTTCTTCAGGAAAGAAGACGCTGTGTATTCAAACAACTCACCTGTCAAAACGGATAAGTCTCTGGAGGATGTTTTGGGAAATCTGAACATGAACACAACCATCACACCACAGATGATGAATCTGGGGTTATCACAGGAGTGTATGTTTTCTTTAGAAATAAATGCATGCTTTGTCTAATGTCATGAAAGAATTTGAAATATGTTTTTTGACAGTTTGACGAAATTGTCATAAAATCAGTGATTTCAATATTTATAATTGCAAAATATACTGGATGTTTTATAAAGTTTACATGTGTCATAACTGTGTCTGTATCAGTGATGGATGAAATATGGCGGCAGCAGACAGTACTAAGGCTCCTACAGCTGATTGAACTGCCGCTTCTGGAGAGCCTGTTGGAGGGCCAAGAGAGCCCTCGCCCGCCCCTCCACAGCATGGACAGCGACCCAGACCTGCTCTACACCAGCAGCTACCTGGACCGTGAGATCCTGAAGGCCTTCAGTGAGGCTCAGTATGCTGATTTTCTCTATATCGTGCTCCATCTCTGTTTGTTTCACTATTTGTCCATCTCTCCTTTTTATTCTGGGGTGTTTCAGAGTTGCAGTAAATGACAAAACTAGAGCTTTACGTTTTGTGCAAGAAATATATTGAGTTGTGCTTGCCACACCACAATGCGAAAGTTAAAAACAATATCCTTCTCCATAAATATTGAAACAGTCTCAGACGTTTAGGGGACTGAATGGGAAATATAAAGTATTTAATAGTCACACTATATGTAACTTGTAGCCCCCTAGCGGGTAAAAAATAAAACTGCATGCAGAAGAGCATTGTTTTGGTTGTGCATCGGCTCTGCTCGTCTGCGCGGATGAATATGTTTCGATGCACCGGTGTGCACATAAATTCAGGATATGTTATCGGAGCGGATAGACAAATAAATATCAGTTTTGTGGTTTTTACAAACGTTTAAACAAACAGAGGTTTGCCTCTTTTTCTCGTTCGTTGTGACAACGAACTTTCAGTGGGACTCTTACCACAGCTGGAGCTTCTTTTGACGTGAGGGCGACGTATGCAATTTCCCGCGAGATCCGTCCCGACAGCGCTAAAATGTAAATCATTATTATTGATTTATTAAAAAGTTTTGGAAAGAAATGGTTTGGGGGGGGGGGGTCATTTTTTTCTTTTTCTTTTTTTTTAAGTTTAAATGCCCAGTAATCTGCACTATATTGAGTGTCAGCTGGTCATTATGTAATAGCTCTGTTTAAACCCAAACCATGGGGCGTGTTGTTTTCTCCCACTCCTTTTTTCCTCTTAACACCCACTTTCTGATGGATGAAATGTCTTAGTAATCTTTTATCTTCTCATTTATTTATTCTGTCCTTGCCTAAGTGTTGTGTATTTTTAGATGGCTGTTCTTTTAATTGATTCCATGTATCTTTGCATCATATTCTTTCCTTTTTCATCTCTTTAACAGAGCAGATAGCTGGTTGTCAGCGGCTGTGGACTGCCTGGAGTTTCTTCCTGATCAGTTGGTGGTGGAGGTGAGCCGAGGACTGGCCAAGTGTGCGGAGGAGACGTCCCAGTACAAGCAGCTCCTCTACGGAGTCCTCGTTCAGCACTACGGCCAGTCTGACTACCCGCCGCTGCTCAGCAACCACGTCTTTGACATCCACTCAGGTGTCTCCGAGCTGCTTGGTAAGAGATCAGTCTGCTATATGTTAGATTCACCTGACTTTTATATGAAATGAAACTTGGCTTATTAGTGGCCCCTGTGAAAATGAAGTATACTTTAGCATACTACGTATTACATAATGAATTACTTTAAAAGAATATACTTGCATGAACTGAATGGAATGTTTTCGGGCACTTAGTTGCAATAACTAAATGCTACTAAGTGAATTCATATAGTTTAAATTTATATTAGATGCAATTAGCAGTTAGTAGAACTTAAGAGTGCTTTTTTGAACCACTTAAGTCAGACTTGATGTAATAGTTCCCTCAAAAATAAAAATTTGCTGAAAATGTACTCATCCTCAGGCCATACAAGAGAGAAATTATCATTACGTCACTTGCTCACCAATGGATTCAGTGAATGGGTGCCGTCAGAATGAGAGTCCAAATAGCTGATAAAAACATCACAATAATCCACAAGTAATCCATCAATTAACATCTTCTGAAGTGAAAAGCTGCCTGTTTATAAGAAACTAATCCATCAAGCTGTTTTAACTTTAAACCTTGGCTTTTGGCAAAAATATGAGTTCTCTATCCATAATATTGCTTTCTCCAGTTATAAAAGCCGTCTCATCTGGATCAGGAGTGAAATATGCACATATCAAGCACCGTTTACAAGCCAAAAGAGTTCTAAACAAATATAAAGGAAGTGCTTTTTTAAATGTTTGTGCTACAGGATCAAATCTAGTTGCTGAAAACCAATAGCAGTACCTTAGAGACCACTTAATAACTAGTGCTGTATCACGTTTTTTTTTAGGATTCTGACAGTTTCACGGTTTATCATGGTTTTTCTCTGACTGTGCCTTATATGACTCAGACTGCATGAAACAGTTGCAGAACCACTGCATTTTAATCACAATCCAAACAAACATGCTACATATAGTATGAGCAGTTTTTGATGCAAATTAGAATAATTTCAAAATTCACAGCAAAAACAGAATGGTCTGACCTTAGCTTTGTGAAATTATACTTATCTTCCAATATTTCGTGCATCATGAACAGTGAGTTTGCTCTGCCTGCTACAGTATTTTTTTCCTCTTTGTGTTCGTCTTCAGTCAGCGGCGTTCACAAATCGTTTATTGGCCCCATTGAGGAATTAGTTGTATGTTATTAATAGCTCTCTAACCATTAGTCAGAAGTGCATACAGTTAACAAGGATCTCCTCTCAATTCATGACGCTTCTCCGTTGCTTAGCCAGTTGTACCGGTATGTCAGTTTTTTAAAAAATCACACCGTGTGCGTAATACGAACCGGTTTCCCGATATCATCCAGCACTATTAACAGGCAATGTACTACAGGCCACTGGAAAGTATTTCAAAATCTGTCACACATCACTTTATTATATTATATTATATTATATTATTCTGTGTGTGTGCAGTGAATGGGAAGCGGGAGCAGGCGCTGGAGTCTCTTCAGCTCTGTCTGAAGTTGCAGGATTCTCGCAGTAGAGAGGAGCTCCGCAGGTTGCTGCGCTTTATGGCCCTCGCCGCCGGCCCTCAGGAGATCAAACTACACAAAGAGGTACGAATAATCTGACGTCTAGTGGAGACTGAGAAGTACAGTTTGAGTGGGTGTTTTTATGCTCATGTAACTACATGTAAAACCAGAAATGGATGATATGAAGTGCTGGTGTATTTCTAAATGACAGACAGTTGCAGAATGCAGGGATGGAGATGTGAAAAAAAAATCATTTAAAAAATATGGAAAAAATGATACAATGTCTGCACTGGAACTGATGCAGATCTTCCAGTATGTTTGCTGCTAAATCAGACCCGTGCACAATACGACAGTGTTTATATCACACAAAAGTGTCATTGTTAAAAACAGAAACTAAAGTGAGCTTTGCAGTCGCCATGCTTGTGAATTAAACAGCAGCCTCTTTTCTGCTTTTGCCTGGCTATCATTCATTACACCTACATAGATGCCATTCCTACAGAAACTTGACAAGCTGTTTGTTTGTTTTGTTCTGTAGATAGAGAACAGAATGGCAGTGAAGAGGGCGTTCTGCAATGCTATTGTGTATGGGACCAAACTAGCCAAGGGGAAAGTTGATCTTCTGGTTCTTTTCATGATGGACAATCACCATGACCTCTTCAAGGTGAGTCAGCAGCTCAGGCTGGCCTCTAAAAACACTAAAAACCTATTTGCACAGTGCTGGTAATAAAATACAACTACACGTATACTGTATAATGTACACTACTGGGTCTGTAAGAAATGTTGTTCTTTTGAACTTTTAATTCATCAAAGAATCCTGAAAAAAGCATAATGGATTCAACTAGGAGTAAGCAGCAAAAACTGTTTTCACTGTTGGTAATAATAAGCAAATCAGCATATTAGAATGATTTCTGAAGGATCATGTGACACTGAAGACTGGAGTAATGATGCTGAAAATTCAGCTTTGCATCACAGGAATGAATTACATTTTAAAATATATTCAAATAGTAAACAGGTATTTTAAATTATTTATCTAATATTTCAAAAATGACTGTTTTTACTGTATTTTTGATTAAATAAATGCAGCCTTGGTGAGCAGAAGAGACGACTTTGGAAATTAAAAAAAGAAAAAAAAATGAACGACCCCAAAGTGTTGAGTGATTGTTTATTTCAGCATATACAACAACCGCAATAGTGCTTGTTTTAAAATGAGACATTTGTCTGCGTTTTCAATAATTCAGGTCATTGTTCACTCATGAAATTGTGTTTCTGTGCCTGAAGTGAACTGACAGCATGACCCTCAAAATGTTTGTAATAATGTCTTCTTGCTCTAGATTCCCATAACACTGCACAAACTTGTAAGTGATAAACTGGCCAGTATCATCAAAGGAACAGATCCTGATCTCATCACAGGTAAACCTACAAATATATGTAAAAGTATGTTAAGTCTTTCATGGTGGTTATAAATAAAGAAATAAAAATCAATCAAATTGTAATTATATTAAGCAAGCTAAATTGAAAATACATTCAAAAATACTCAATACATAAACTTTGTTAACATTAGTTAATAAAAATAGAGCATGTTTGCTCAGATCCATTAAATCATAACAGATGTAACATTTGATTTTAATAATGTATTAGTAAATGTTGAAATTGACATGAACCGAGATTAAAGGCAGGGTAAGCAATTTCTGGAAGCCAATGTTGATATTTGAAATCTATAAGCCCCTATTTTGATAGATCCGCCCCACATATACGTAGCCTACGCAACCCAGGCAACGATTAGTTCTGTGAAACATAAGCCGCTTTTCCACCGAAATTAACTGGAACAATTTGTCCCAGGAACTTTTTTTCCCCCAGACCTGTTGCTGTCTGCGTTTCCATCGCGGTCTAAACTACCGAGAAGATTAGGCAAATAATCTGGTGACTTAACGTTAGGTCTGCGCGTGTTTCTCAATACCAAGTACGCAAATTTCGGACTTGCATCCTCGGTAGTTCGGACTTCACGAGTTAGACTCGGGAGTGTGAACTCCTGCGGACAGAATGACGCAAGTCCGGTAATTCTGCAAAGAGCAGCGTACTTGATAGCGTCAGTCAGCTCGCCTCGGTTGCTGCAATCTTCCTCACTGTACTTACAGACGAAATATATCAAACACCACTGCCTCTTTTTGTTTTCCTTTAAACATATTAATAGCCGCAGAAATGTAGTTCAGGGAACATACATACATTACAATGAAACGAAATATCAAACCGTCTGTTTTCATTTTAACATATTAATAGAACAATAGAATAAAGACCAAAAATTACCTGTTAGATTTACCCAAAATGAATTATATCTTATGTTTAACCACTACAGAGACATCAGAGCCAGCGGCAAATGTCAGAAGGACTAGCCAAGGTTATGCTCTTCTCTTCGGGATACATGAGCACCGAGCGCCCGGTGATCGCGTGGAGCTCACGTCTCCGAAATCGGCGAAGCAACATTTTCAAATAGGTGCTGTTTTTATAAATAAACTGCAGATTTGAGTTTTAAACAACTACATTAGCTGTTGCGGTGCGTTGCGTCCGGTGTAGACATAGTGTTACTCACCTGTCGGGAAGAATCAAAGC
This sequence comes from Tor tambroides, assembly GCA_021397915.2. Classification (NCBI taxonomy): domain Eukaryota; kingdom Metazoa; phylum Chordata; class Actinopteri; order Cypriniformes; family Cyprinidae; genus Tor; species Tor tambroides. The sequence continues at coordinate 119,242 of JAFVLL020012405.1, read as the reverse complement.
AACCTCGGCGTCCGATCGCAGGCCTTCCGCTCCTTGAGTTCTCTCCAGCGCTGGAAAGCTGATCCAATATTTACACGGGTCCTACTTCTTGCCTTATCGTTCCGCAGATGTTTTCCTCCTCTGTTTTTTATCCGCCATCTCTATCTTTCTGTTGCTCGGCTCGGCTGTTCACTGAACGCTCTCTCCTCCATTATCATGAGTATCACGCCCCTTACTGCTGATTGGCTACAAGTTTGTTTTGGTACTCGGCCCCGACTCAGTTTTCTAAAACGTTTTTGAAAAATTGCTTACCCTGCCTTTAATAGATGCTTTAGACCAGTCTTTCATTGTTAGTTCATGTTAACTAATGCAGTTAATTAATCTTAACAAATGAGAACATTATTGTAAAACATCACCGTAGTCTTATCATAGCAGATGTTTGTGAGCCATATTTGTTAATAAAACACTACTAATAATGTATGATCCTTCATTTACTAATAGAATACTTTTCAAATCTTCCCTCTCTTAGGAACAACGTACTGTCGCCGTCTGACTGGAAAAGATTACCTGGAAACAGTTCAGAAAACTACCAGAGAGGAGCTGTGGACGTTACTGAAAACTATTCAGGAGAACTCCAAACTCTCTCTCAAAGAGAAACGCCGTCTGCTCGGACAGTTTTACAAAGGACATCCTGAAATATTCGTGCAATATTTTGGCAACAGAATATCAAATGTTTATATTTAAAGCATCTTCATTATTATATATTGTATGATATGTAAAAAGTATTGTAAATATGTATATATTTATACTACTATTATGTCTGTATTGATGGAGAATGAGATGTGTTGGACAGTTAACACATTTTTCTATTCTTTATCAAAATTATGACGTTATATTACCACTTACTACCTAGAAAGCCAGACCACTTCAGAAAAACAAAGAAATATGTCTTTAAAAGAAAAAAAGCTATAAAACAAAATGGAGAAGCAAAATCGAAGCCAGTCTTTATCTTGAAGCTCCTCTTTCTGTAGTTCACCTGCTTTGAGTTCAACAAGGTCACAGTTAAATTTCTTTCAATTATTTTAATCTCACCAAAGCCTATGATATGCCAACTCTGTCATACAAACTATATAGAAATGATTTGGTAGTTTCAATTCATTTCTCTCATTTTAATATATTTAACCTAAACTGTGAAATGTAAACGTGAAAATACATGTACTGGTATAATCAGGGTCAGTAAGTTCAGACGTCCTACATACCCTGTTACAGATGAATCTTTTCTTTGTTGTTACGTAATAGGGATGTTGTTCAGAATACATCTGTCTACGGCCTGCTGCGCAAATTAGGCGTAGCATCAACAAAAGAACAGAGTTGAAAAATCCTGATGTTTTGGATGTGATTCTGTCAGAACAAAGAAGAGTTACTGCTGGCATGAGCGTTTGAATTGACTTTCACAGAGACAGCGACAGCAGCAAACATCACGAGCTGCAAATGGTTAAACATCAGACTGATGATGGAGGATTATAATAGACAAAAACAAAACATCTGCATGTGTTCAGAATATAAAGGCAGGAAATAGGTGGGTTAGTAATTACAGACAGATGCTGAAGGCTGGATTGTGAAGTTTAATTGAGTGTGAAGCATGAGATGGTAGTAAAGGCACAGATAATATCACCCTCTTAGGCAAAGTCTGCTAAAAGCTTATTTAGTGAGAAAACAAGAAATAGAAAAAGTGTCTTGATCATATTTGAGATATTAAATGCAAAAAGGGAGAGATAAAGTGTACAGCAGTCAGCAAGGAATTTACAGTCAAACTGAACCAGCAAAGAAATAATTGATGTGGCCTGTATTAAGTGATGTCAGTGAACATGAGTTTTGTGCTGACTGGAGGCTAATGTCACTTTTGACAGTGTAAAAAAGTTAGATTTGCTTGAAAAACAAAGTTTGGAAAAAAAAAAAAAAACTACACAGAAAACATTATCTTAGTCGATTAAAAAAAAAAATTTTTTGTGGCCTCATGCAGAATTTTTAGCATTTATAAAATAATATTCACTCTCATTCAGATCAGGGTTATTATCATTAGCGAAAACTAATTAAAAAAAAAAAAAACCTTGATTAAACTTTAACTGAAGTAAAACATAAGACTAAAATTATTTTATTTCAGCTTTTGCAATTGCTGAAGCAACATTTCTTGTTTTCATTTAATGCACTAAAATAAACAAAATGAAAAATTAATACAAAAAAATAGATGCAATAAATTCCCTAATATTTAAAAATATTGATGAAAATTATAGCACTCAAATATACTAAAATAACACTGAAATTTCACCTTTTTCATCTCAAATTAAATACATTCAGCTTATTTTTATAGCCACTATTATGACATTTTGTTCAGCAACAATTTACAGTTAAAACAGCACATTCACGTTAAAAAAAAAAACTTTGCTTTACAGTATTGAGAATGCTTGATTCTCCTGAAATCAATGTTATAATGCAACAAATGTAGTCTTGCTAAAATAGCTTTTATTTTATACTAACTGTTTTCTTCTCATTTGGAGGTAAAACATGACCTCTGTAATGTAAAACCATCTACTGCACAACAGTGCATCCTAGTGGTGAGCACAAATGCCCTGACCTTTGTTTCAGAGCTCACTGATTTCTCTGGCACACTGCTAAAACCAGGGAACAGTGAAGTAACACACAACACAAGCACTTTCATCATTTTGTTTTATTGGAAGCAAGTTGTGTGTGATCCTCAGTTCACTACAAAATGAGATTCAACTCTTCCATCACCAGCAAATACACATGGCAAGTTCAGAACTATGAGGCAAACAAGAATAAAAACTTTTTACAGTATAAACCAGCCAGTTTTAAAAAATAAAACTGTTAAAAAGAAACTTTGAAAGCACTGAACCAAATGGAGATTAGCGATGATTGGTGATCTCTAGTGATGAGTCCTCTGACACTGTCTCTGTGGGAGTGCAGGGTTCACAGTAAACCAGGGTGGAAACCGGAGTCAGTGCGTTGGATGCGGCTTTAATTGTCTCTGTGTTGTTCAGGGGTGTGTGTGTGTGTGTGTGTGTGTTTCGGTCGGCTCATCGGATCCTCTTCTGCTGTCGCGCTCGATAGATGTCGTGGATGGGAGGTGCGATCGATCCTTTGTCTTCCTCCTCGTCTGAATCGGCGTTAGGCCTTTTCAAGGACTTGTTTGCCACAGCGTGGTTTTCCACAGGCCCGTTTCCTTCGCTGCTCATCTCTAACTGCTTCCCAGTGATCAACTCTACAGCAGCATCTACCGCTAGAGAGAGAACGACAGCGTAAGCGTTAGAGTTCATGAAATTGTGAATGTCACATTTTACCCCCAAACATGTTTTTCATCACGACACTGAGGCATGTGTGACAATTAAGCAGCCTTACATCTCATTACTTTAATCAGCCTTTATGCCGATTTTCATTGAATTTTATTTTTAAAATAAAAAAAATATACACCATAATTTTTACTATAATAAAAATAATTCTATCAAAAATTAAAAGAAGAAAAGCCACTTTCCATTCTCATTACCACAGATTCAAAAAATAGTATTTTATTAGCATATACACAACCATTCAAAACTGAGTTGGCAAGATTTTTTTCAATGTTTTTGAAAAGTCTCTTCTGCTCATCAAGGCTGCATTTATTTAATCAAAAATGGAGTAAAAACAGTAATATTGTGAAATATTAGAACTTAAAAGAACTACTTTCTATGTGAATATATTTTAAAATGTTATTTATTTCTGATACAAAGTTGAATTTTCAGCATCACTACTCCAGTCTTCAGTGTCACATGACCCTTCAGAAATCATTCTAATATGCTGATTTGCTGCTCTAAATATGATCAATGCTTAATATTTTTGTAGAATAAATTTTGTGAAACTTTTTTTTTTCCAGGATTCTTTGATAAATAGAAAGTTCACAAGAACAACATTTATTTTAAATAAACCTTTTTAATATTAGAAACAGGGTTTCTGCAGGATTTTTAAGCTCAAATTTAAGACTTTTTAAGACCTTTTTTAAGACCTGCACAAATAAAATTAATACCATATGAGCGGGGTAGTATGTCTATAGTACCATATTAAACTGTAAAATGACTGTAAAAAGCATAATTTACAATTCAGACACGAGTTTTCACAAAAACAAAAAGTTTTATAAAATGATAAACTTTACATTTCAGCCTTGATTTTTAACAATTATTATCAATAAATTATTATATAAATTAAATAACATGAATTAGGGGTGTGTGAAATTGACAAAAAAAATGATATCTTGATATTTTCTGTAATTTTATCGATAACAGTAATTAGACGATATTTTGCTGAGTGTGTTATTGTGCTGGTATCTTAAAGATTACCATGGACAGCTGACTCTTGAATTTTTTTGATATTCTTCATATTCTGTGTGGTCAGTTCACAGCAGTGATAGAAATGAATCTTTTCCAATAAGTTCTATGGGCATTTTTACCTTTAAGTCATTTTTTCTAAAAGTGTGCATCATCTTTTGAGTCAAATTCTTGCATTTGAGCTATTACCAAGCAAATGAAATCTGTATCAACAAAATTTATATCTTTGCAGTGCATCTGAAGTGGCATTTAGATGCATTTACACACACTTTAATGCAGCTCAGAGGGACACAGAATGCTAACCTGCAGTTACAAATGCATAAATATTTTGATATTTGAAACATAAAACGTTGAAAACTTATGTTTGAAATTTTTTTTTTTTTTTAAATTAAGATACTTTAAATGTGAAATTAAAACCGCCAGCAAGTGGCAGCGAGTCACTGTTAATAAGAGAGTCATTGCGACTGAACCGAATCATTTAAACGGTTGATTCATTCAGGAACGAATCACCTCATGTTGCTCAGAGACGCGAAACAGTGCTGTGGCTGTGTTTGGAATTATTTTTGTCTGAGAAATAGAGCAAAAGCAGGAAATATGGTGTCTAAAACGTAAGTCTCTTAATATTAACTTCTTTTTTTACTGAACTGTTGCATAAACTCAAAATCACATTTGTAATAATGCTGACTTTTGGAGAAAAGAATGGCACTCTTCGTGATATTAACAATATGAAGTGATATACCGTAAATACAGGCTATACATTTTCTGCCCCCATATCTTAAATTATGTGATCATTCTAAATGCATTTTAATAGACCGAATCGCGCAGTGAAAGAAGGCACTCGTACGCGCACTAGTTTAACCTATGGTAACTGATTCATTCTCTGCCAGCAGGTGTCGCGTTTGGCTGAAATATAACGGTTTTCCCGGTAAAGACAGAACACAAAGCAGCGCAGCACCGGACTTTGAACTTGCAGCGCTCATGTTTATTTAATAAAATCATAGCCTTTTGAAGTTTAATCGTCACATTCAGCCATATGGCAATCTGGTCTTTCCGTGTCCAAATTTAAGACCTCTTGAAATCATAATTAAGACTTTCTTGGACAATTTAAGACTTTTTAAGGCCTTAAATTTGATACAACTAAATTTAAGGCTTTTTAAGACTTTTTAAGAGAAATGTCTGGACTCTCACTTTTGATCCAACTAACGCATCCTGGCTGAATAAAAACACTAACTTCTTTCAAAAATCTTACTGACTCATTCGGTGATGAAAAGTATACAATTTAAACCGCAAAATGTTTATAATTTTTCGTATGTTAACAACTCTACTGTTGTTTAAGACAGCAGACATCCCTCTATTACACTAATGAGAATGAATTAGGAACAACAATGCTGTGAGAATTCAAAAATCATATGATGATATTCTGTGATACTTACTCTCTGGTAATACACATCTTCTGAGAGACTCCATTAGCTCATCTACCTGCACAAAGGGACCCTGAAAACAAAGACACACACACATGACACTGTTTTGAACAATGAGAAGTTTATTTTTAAATATCTTGAGGACGTTCTATGTGACAGTCATGTTATGGTTTGGTCTAAAGTGGTAAAGAGATGTTGAACTGACTGTAAAACAGCTGGGAGGAGGCAGCAGCTTCATGAGGATGACAGCAGTGGGAGGGACAGGAAACACTCCTCCAGGAACAGGATGCAGTCCAGGAGCTGTCAGGAGGACATGTCACCAAACTTATCAACGCACACAATCACCTCAAAGTAAGAACTGTGCAACTGGGACTGATCTATTCACATGTATTTGGCAAACTTTTTCTCTCACAATGATGACTTTTCATCAAGATGTATTGAGAGATATAAACTGCGATACATGAACTCAATACTGAGAAGAAAAGCCGAAATTGTGAGATACAGTCGCAATGACCTTTTTTATTGTGACAGAAACAAAAAATAATTGCCAGATGTATACTAAGAATTCCAAGCAAGAAAAAAGTCAGAATTATGGATGTGTGCTTGGAATTCCGAGGAAAAAAAAAAAAAAAAGTCAGAATTTTAAGAAAAAAAATCTGAATTATTGTATGTAAACTCAATTCTACGAAAAAAAAAGTCAAAATTCTGAGAGATAAACTCAGAATTCTAAGAAAAACAAGTCAGAATTATGGGATGTCAACTCAGAAATCCAAGACAAAAAGGACAAAATTGCAAAATATCAACTGAAAAAAAGTTGAATTTAAAATCAGAAAACTTGCAATTGTGAGAAAAAGTCAGAATTATGGGCTATAAACTCAGAATTCCAAGAAAAAATATCTCAAAACTTAATTTTTGATTAGTAATATGCATTGCTAAGGACTTCATTTGGACAACTTTAAAGGCAATTTTCTCAATATTTTGATTTTTTTGCACCCTCAGATTCCAGATTTTCAAATAGTGGTATATCGGCCAAATATTGTCCTATCCTAACAAACCATACATCAATGGAAGGCTTATTTATTCAGTTTTCATAAGTTGTAGAAATATCCATTTAAAAAAAAAAATGGACCCTTATGACTGGTTTTGTGGTCCAGGGTCACATAAGATCTAGACCAGGCTTCCTCAAACATGCATCTTTGAGTTGTGTGAGGTGCTGATACTCACGTGCCAGATGACGTGGCTGGAAAGGGATCATCTGGCTGGAGTCAGGTTTGGGATACTCGGGTTTGCGGTCGCCCTCGTCTTTCAGCGCAGGGGCAGAAGGAGTGACCACCGCCTCTGGGATCAGTGCTGCATATTTGGCACGAGACACGTCCTGCCACAATTGACATGTTCAGATGATGAAGGTTTGTCGTACCATAAATTAGTGATGTATTTAAGGCCCTCATATACTTGGGTATACTTTGTACTGTACAAACATATTCATATCGCTATGATCAGATGATTTCTTACATACTGTTTTCTCACCACTGGCATTATTGTTGTGTGTTTATTGAGAGGAAAGCACGCAGAATGATTGTGAAGGATTCCATCTCCTATCATACCTTGTAGCCGAGGGCTTTGAGCTCGCTGGGGGAGCAGGGATACAAATCCATGAACTTGTATCTGTCTACCAGCAGAGCCGTCTCCTTTCCCTCGTACTCGTCTTTAAAGGCCATGAAACGCCTTCGCTCCACCTTCAGGATACTGGCTAAGTCTCCAATGTTGCTTTCAAAGGCCAAGAAGCGCGCCCAGATTTCCCTGTGACACAAAATCACACGTTAACATCAGGAATATTTTCCTTTTCATATTACATTTAACCCTGGGTTAAAGTCGCAATGAAATTGAATTAGTGACAGATGTTTTCTTCTATATTGTGATCCAAGTGCAACAAAGGGCAGGGATTGGTTCTACACATCGGTTGCTGATTGGTTGTTGAGATGTGGGCGTGGCTGGAAGATCCAGTTAGGATGTTTAGATTAAAGATTAAAAGGCCAAAAACATTTAAAAATGAAACAAACATGCACAGATGAATTATTCACAACAAGATAAAATGCATCTAGAAAATAAATTTCATTCCGTACTGACTTTATGCAACTTGACACTTATAATTTAGATTAATTGGTCAATATTTGGCTATTTTACGATTATCACCTGATAGATTCAGCTCATATCAGATCCAAAATGTACCATCCGTTTGCATATATTTTTAATAAGTATTATGCAAAATAAATGTTAATGACTCATTTGATATTAACTGTACATTTTATTTTACATAAGGCAATTATATTGGCCTACTTGATATCAGTATTAGCCAATGAAAAATACATATTGGTTGAACGATGTGTGTATGGTGTGAATTACTAAGCCAGGTTTAAAGTATGAACAGCTGGCATGTTTACATAGACTAATTTTGGTCAATCTGAATCCAATCCGATTTCAAATTCTTAATGTTCCGTTTATATGAATTCTTAAACATAATCCGATTCACATATTTGTTTGCACATCTCGTAAGATGTAAAATGTATGTAAACATGAGTCTAACTGATTTTTTCCTACCGATTATTTCAGGTTTACACCACTCCTTCCAATCCAACTCAAATTTCATTCAGATTGAGCTGTCAATTCGTTTACTATCAGATTATTTAGATGCATTGAAACGTATCTTGTGTGAAACATTAAATGTTAATGACTGTTAATCCAGGGTTAAAATAACTCAGGCTTGAGCAATTTTAAAGTGTGAAAAACCTAGCAGATAGTTAGCAATATTTAAGAGCAAATGAAAAGAAATAGATGGCATATTTGCGTAAAAGAATCAATAAAATCCCACTAACCCAGATTTCTCAGGGGAAAGACTGCCGGACGTCAGGACTCTCTCAAACAGGACTCTGGTGTTGTTGTCCTCTGTGATGAAGGGAAGGGCAAACAGCTCAATAATTCATTGTCATTTTTGAAAACTCATTCCTGGCCAGACTTTTTACTTCTCTTCTTTTTTGGTAATAGCCAAGCGACAAGATAAACACGACCGACGTTTACTGCAGGGCAAACACGGTCTCCTAGCTATCTGCTTTATAAAGGAGATGGATGGCTTGTTTGGTCTGATAAGCGCACCTGTGTCAGATATCATCATCTGTGCGTGTAAATAAACAGCCATCTCGAGGGCATGTCAATGATACACAATCTCTCAAAGCTTTGGCTGAAATTGTTTTTCTCCAGCTGTATGAAATGTGACAGGGTAGTACAGGTGTAATAAATATCACTGATTGTCTGGCAGCAGATTAAAAGGAGACTGTGAATTCACCAAACGTTTGGATGGAGGGAATCGTGTTCTTACCGTTTAAGTGAGAGAGGTAGTCAATGTACGCCAAAATGTATTCAGGAATGTCACCGTATTTCTTCAGTCCAAGCTCAAATATCTTAAAGGCCACAGATTTGTCCTGTCAGCAAGAGAACAGGCATTCAGATACTCTGTTTTGTGTCTGGATACACATTTATTTAAAATTCAATAACTGAATCAATAGTCCTTTAGATATCTGAGGGGCATAAAGTAAAATATGTCAAGGTGGCGTAATAATTGTCAAGGTTACATTATGGAACCATTCAGCTTTTCATTAAAAAGGTAAAATTCTACTACTAATATAACTACTGTTTGACTTTTTTTTTTTTAATTGATACTTTAATTCAGCAGAGATGCATTACATTTATTAAAAGTTTATAATATTACAAATGTTTTACTTCAAATAAATGCTGTTCTTTTGAACTTGCTATTCATCAAAATTCTTGAAAAAACATTGCATGGCTTCCACAAAAATATCAAACGGCAAAACTGTTTTCTTGAGCAGCAAATCAGCATATTACAATGATTTCTGAAGGATCGTGTGACACTGAAGACTGGAGTAATGACGGTATATAACGGTAGTGTATGTATAAAAGACGAGTGGTGTTAAGGTTACCTTGCTGCAGTAGTACTCCATAAGAGCAGCAGTGACGTACACATGATGCCGAGTGCGAAGATCCTCTCTGGCCTTCTTAAAGATGGAGCGACCAGACTTGATGCCTTCAGCTCTTCTGGCAAATTTCATATACTGGATATAGACCTGAACAATTCAACAGCATTAAAGGGTACACGGTGAAAATACTTCCTCAATCTCAATCTTTCCAGTCGACCTTGATTACTGGAGAGGAATTGATAAAAACTATTCAAAACTATTCAATTTTCTTCAGAAATCAGACATACTATGGGTTGTAATCAGGTTTTACTCCTGAAGTTTTAGCAGAACTTTATTATTATTTGTTCAACACAGGCATTTGTCTCCAAAGACAGCTGGACTCACCAAAGTAGGGTCGATATCTTCTATGGCCAGGAGGCGGTTGTATATACTATGAACCTTCTCATGCTTCATGCGACTCTGCAAAACACAGACCAATAATATAAATGGACAAATGTTGAATTGTCAGAGTTTGATTGCTTAAGCCCCCCCCCAATAATGAAAGCGAAGCAAAAAAAAAAAAAAAAAAAACCCCACAACATCAGAAATAATCACGACATCACAACCAGGGTAATTATAGTTAACTAAAAATTAAAGGGGACCTATTATGCAAAAATCACTTTTATAAGCTGTTTGAACACAGTTGTGTGGCCGCAGTGTGTGAAAACAACCAGCCTATAATGTTAAAAATCCACCAACTCATTATTTAATAAAACCAATAAATCATAAACAGTCTCTCCAAACGAGCTGTTTCAGATTCTCCCTCTGTGCACGTCACTGAGGGGAAAAAATCCCGCCCATTTGTGACGCTCTCTGCCCTATTAGCATAAACACAGCCCTGAGTGAGAAGCTGAGGTCCGCCATTACTGGGGATATATATACAATGTCAGCACCAAAGAGGCTTTACAAGTGTTGTGTTTTGGGATGCACTAATGAACACTGGAGTCACCATAATCTCCCCTCATCTGAGCCAAGGACACTGGTTAAATTTCATTTTTGAAGGAAATATCCCAGAAAAAAATCAGTAATGTCCCCAATATGTTTAGGAATTAATACCAACGCTTCGTGCACAAACGTCAGCTCCAGACAAAGTACGTATCATGCGTTTTTTTTTGTTTTTTTTTCAAAATTGCCCTTCTGAAAGAGCTTCTTGGCACTCTGTAAGGCTAATTGCTAAAGCTATCATTGTCTCGTGTGTTTTCAATGATGCTGCTTTCAAGTGCTATCAGAATGATCGTGAATAGGAATGTGGTAGTTAAAAGTTGCGTATGAAAGCAATGAGTCGATCGCTTGAAGTTGTCGAGCTCATAATCAGAAGTGGGACTTATAAAGTTTGTGATAGCATGAGACCAGCTATGTTGTTATTTTTATCCCGCCGTGCTCCCCGTCTGTGTAATTCATAAACGCGAATTTATTATGCACAGTATAATCAGATGACTGACTTTGAAACCGAGCAGTTTTCTGTAAAGAGAACAGGGTTGTATTAATAGTGGAATGTTTATTTGCAAAGGCTAGCACTGCTAATGCGGAGCTGGAGCTCTTGAAGCTCCGCCCTCTTCTCCAGGAGCAACAGCTCACTCGCATTTAAAGCAACACACTCAAAACAGCGCGTTTTGGCTCACACCCTAAAAGTGGCAATTTTAACAAGCTGTAAAAATTTATCTCTGGGGTATATTGAGCTAAAACTTCACATATACGCTCTGGGGACATCAGAGACTTATTTTACATCATGTGAAAAGGGGCATAATAGGTCCCCTTTAAACTACGAAAAACATTTTCATTATTTGAAATATTTTTAAAATGAATAAAAACTACATAGAAAATGTATATTTGACATTTTTATACAACAAAAGTACTAAAACTTTAAATAAAATTAAAACAGTAAATCTAAAATTCTAAATATTAATATTAAAAACTACAATAGTATCTCAGCGATACTAAAATAACATTGGTCACTCACAACCATGAGTAGATGAACATATGACTGCCCACATTAACATATTCAGTACTAAGACACCTGCCCATCTTGTATGAAAGAGTGAACTATTTTTATAAATGCAATTTACAAAAAAAAAAGAGGTAATTACATTCAGAAGCCTTAAAAAGTAGCAAAACAGCCTATTCAATTATAAAGGCGAGACAATAGAAAATGGGTGGTGATGATCACATAAAACTAAACTGTGACTCTTTTTGCTGCAAGAGAACTTGAATAACATAAGCGGACCTCATGGAAGACCTGAAATGCAGAAAAAGTGTACAATAGGCCCCTTTACAGGTATAACAGCCCAGTTTATCATTAGATCAGTTTGACTGAGCTTACCTCTTCATAATCTGCAAAAGAGAAATACAGCAGCATGTTCTTCTTGAGCAGAGTTCCTATGGCACGCTCGTAGATGTTAGCTGCCTCATCACTGAACAGCTTGGCATTGTTCATGTCCTGAATGAGGAGATCACGAGTAAAATAAGATTACATGCCATACAACACCTAAGTAGCTAAATGAAACCAAAGAGAAACAATTTTGTAATCATTTTAATTTAACGGCAGTAAAACATTGTTTATATAAAATGATTTGCAAACCAACCCCTTTTTCTGCCAGTAGTTTGCTGGACTGTTCCAGGTACTGGGCAGCTTCGTACCAGATGTCCGGGTGATGGCCGAGCACCAGAAGGCACTGCTCATAGGCGAACATCACTACAAGTGACAAATAAAATAACATAAGATACAGCACCAGAAACTCTTCTCCATCAATCAGCCTTAGACTAAACTCTACCAGAGATTTTAAACTGTATTTTGCAATGTACTTCATTTATATATGATGTATATCAGTATATTTGCATTTATATCATTGAAAAATCTAAACTGCACTCTGTTAAAATCTAATCAGCTCTAATCTGTTAAATGATAATATATGGCATGAAGATATTAAGATATTATAAACATTAGCATCACGACTTTCTGCAAAGCTGCTTTAAAATGATGGGTGTTGTAATAAAGCCGTAGAAATCAATGAGATGCTCTACACAGAACTGAAACAGCAGTTGATCGATTGTCAAAACCTGCAGCTCATTATTTATGAATCTTCCTGTAAGTCACCTCTCTTGGTGATGAGGGTCTGATCTTCGGTACGCAGTGGGTTGCTCTTCTCCCATTGGATGTATTTCTTCCACATCTCCACCTGCTGGGCCTCCTGTGGGGAGTTCTGGGGCGGCACCGAGGGGGCGTTCCGGTCCAAACCCTTCATCACCGTCTCATACTCCTGAACGGGATTCAAATCATACCATCAGCAAAGAGAAATAATAACAGAGGAACATGACGAGAAGACAGAGATGCAGATGTGATTTCTATAAATAGTACCTTATTTATAGTGCATTGTTGAGCTTTTTTGTACATTTTGGAAACTAAAAATTTGAGAACACCAGCATAATGTCTATCAGAAAACTTGTTTGTTTTATCCCATCACACACTTTAACCTGTACAGAACTCACCTTGGCGACTCTCCTGGCATTCATGTAGTCTCTGCTTCTATCTTCAATCATCTTTTTGGCCAAATGCACATTTATGCCCTTTATAATGGAACAAAAGCAATTTATGACAAACTAGAGACAGTACATTATAACCAAATTAACAACAGAAAGTTGAAGATGATTTTCTCTTAACAAATCTGAATTACATGCATTGATTCTCACTGTACTCACCTCTTCATATTTGCTGTAGTCCCTCCAGAGCTGCTCAATGTTAATCATGGGGTTGACGCAGCCTCTCTGATACACACGTCTGACGGCTGTGATGCGCTGATTCTCAGCGTATGACCCCACGGCCTCTCTAGAGACACATACAGAGAGCCCGTCAAATGCCTTATGAACTTCTTTAATGAACGTGAAATGAGTTTTGAAAACATAAATGGTGTACTTACACTCCTTTGAGGAAATTGATGTAATCCACCCAAATCTAAGAGTAGGAGAAGAGTTTTGAGTTAAAGTCCATGATGCCACAGAACAAGTTAAGGTCGAACAAACTGTCAAAACACTCACCTGATAGGACATAATCTCCATCCCAATCTTATCCAAGGCAAAATCATAAGCCTGTGCCATCTTTTCCCTGCCAAAGAACAGCAATTTTTAAGTATTTAAAGTGATTTTCTAACTGTGTGCGAAGAAAACAAAACTAACAATGCACAAGAAAGCAACCAAGTGAAGTCTCTTTATAATATGCAACTTTGTTTTCAACATTTGTTGTAAAGTAAAAGTGACACTTTTTCTTTTAAATCTGTAAAAAAAAGTTCATCTAGTTTCCATAATTGTGTCTCATTCGCTAATATTAAATAGTATTATATACACAACAGGTCCATAAGAAATGCTTACATTCTTCTATTTTTTTCCCCCATACAAATTATATAATCAGCATAACAGTGCAGTAAGTGAGAATCAATTTGGTTATTAATAATTGTCCCTCTTTTACTTCAATGACAAAACTTGATATTCATGTTATCCAGCATTATTTGAGGTTTCAAAGAGCATCTTGCATTTCAATTGAAACCAGAGAACCAGACATGATCATTTGCATAGTCATTGTCAAAAATTGACCTATTTGATATGCAAACTAATTATAATGCAGAATCTGAATTTTTTTTCCTATTCATTCTTCATCATTAAGCTTAAAAGTAATTTCTTTCTAGATTTTGAATCCCAGATTGAATTGTGTTTTCAGAGCCTTTGACCCCACTGTATATTAGTGCATTATCAATTCTCTAGATAAAATCACTTGATCACTACTTATATAAACACAACTGTGTCACATACTTATAGCTGGGCAGTTTTCCTTTGGTTTCCCGTACATATGAGAGGTAACACTTCCACAGGTCAATGTGCAGAACCTTCATTAAGCACCTCTGAAATAACTGAGCAAGAGATTGAACAGTGAACAAATCCTTCTTACACACAAGACAACACACAGCACATAAAATTACAGTACTGACTCATGCATACACACTTAATTATTGCAATCCTTTACAAATATAGCACCATTGTACAGACTTAAGACTCCAAAATCATGATGGATGTAAATACAAGCACATATTAAAGTCAACAAATTCTACATTTTGCTCCAATATATTGTAAAATATATTGAAGTTATAATTATGCTGCAGATGCTTACATTGATCATCAGCTGGAAATACCATGATACTTCAATATAATACTAAATGATTAACATTAATATATCATGGCATTTGCATGGTAATCTAAGATAATGTAAAGAATACCATGTCCTAAAAACCACGGTAACACCATGGTACTTTTGTGTTACAGTTTTCAGAAGCAAAAGGGTCATATGAGGTGTGTGACTCTAAATTGACCCCGTATGACTGTTTTGTTGCAAAAATGCATTAACAGTGAATTGCTCACTGAACAGGGACCTAAAAAAGACGACAATATATCCTTCAACATGAAGGATCAAATTTTCCTCATTTTATAATGTCTGATTGTCTGTTTGCTGGATTTACAAGAGCAAACAGGATATTTCTAGTCAAACAGGGTGTTATTTTACTTCATTATAACATCTTGATGTTTACTCTGCCTGAGCTTTTGAGGGCCTAAAGTGGTGACCTAGATAAAGCTCAGCTTTTATGGTCTCACACCTGTGCATGTGTCTGTCACAACAATCAGAGTAAAATCACACGATCAATAAATTTGACATGTGGCTTCCATGCGACAACAAACGCTTACCTTTTCAACCTTGTCATAGTTTTTTGCCTTGATCTGTGGACACATTTGAAAACCAACATTATTAAAAAGTGATGGTCTGTAGCTCTGCACGCATGCACACACAAACCCTTTAAGGTCAACAATGTGACATTCACACAACCCTGCATAATACTGTGTCATTTTCATGACTGCCATCCTTTATTAACAGCATGTGATGCTGCATTTGGTCACGAGGTTCACCAGAGCTAGATTTAGATGAATTACTCATTTCATGTGTGTGTAGACAGGTCACAAAGCAATCAATGTTGTGATGGGTATTGGGTATTATGTTTAAGTAAAAATATTCATTTTTGGAGTGCCAAATCCTGACCCTATGATCTGCATCTGAAGATTTTACAAAGCTATTGTTTTTGGTGCAGTAAGTAAAAACAAGTACTATGAAGTTAGACGTGTCATATATGAAATATCATGCTCAAATGATGACAATAACTTAAAATATAGGTTTACTCAAGTTTATTTCTCTTATTCAAAATCCTTCGGAAAAAAAGGTTACAAATCAACAATCATTTTTGTATCAACATCTAAACCTCAAGTAAATACTTTGCTTTGAATAAGAGCCAACAATAAACAGTGAAAACATTACAAAAGTGTGTATTAATAAAGCAAAAAAAAACAACAAACCAATTTCTCACAACATTTCTCACCATGTCATACACAGAAGTAAAACTTTAAGGCTCAACAATAACGATTTATTGCCGCTGTCATGACACAAACATAATAAATAACTCTTTTTGTATGTGTCAGAACTAAACTCTAAGTTCCTCCAATGCTGCCACAAACAACTAATGTAGTGCCATGACAGCTATAAAAGGAAGCTGTTTTTAGCATGGGAACAAACAGAAGGGAGAAGGAAAAAAAAAAAAAAAATTTCTTAGAAATAAAAATGAACTTGCAGGTCTAAGAAGAAAAGTCAGAATTGTAAGACAAACTCACAATTACGAGAAAAAACTTGTAGAAAAGAATTGTGAAAAAGTCACAATTGCCTTTTTTTAAATTCTGGTGGCAGAAAAAAAAAAACAATTGCGAGATGTAAATTTATAATGTCAAGGAAAAAGTGAGAATTCTCAGTTTACATCTTGCAATACTGAATTTATACCTTGCAATTCTGACCTTTTCCTCAGAATCGCTAGAACAAAGTCAGACAGAATAAAAGTCAGCATTGTGAGATTAAAGAGTTACAAAATGGGCTTGAACAGATAGAAATTCATAAACATGCTTTACAGTGTAAAACTTTTGTCGTTTTTAGTCTTCAACCTAATCCAAGTCATGTTCTTAAGTCTATTACTGGTTATTCAGGCCAATTTCTTCCGCAAAATCCTCATTTATTAGCCAGCTAAAATAAGCATGATTTACAACAAATGTTCAATAAACCACAGAACCTGATGTTTTAATTTGCAATGCATAAACATTTCATGGTATGCATGATTTAGTACCGAACTGATAGGGCAAGTGATTCTGGTAAATGACCTAAAACTTTAAAAGTTTCAGTATTCTGATCAAACATAAATGCAAATGCATTCCTGGAGACAAATGGCAGTTCAGTGTGAAAATTTTCCCAAGTACTGGTGCAAATGTTGATTTCATTAAATCTTTCAGAGGTACAGAAGCTCTGTAGGATTGTGTGACTATCCTCTTGGGCCATCTTTTTTTTTTAGACTACCCAAAAACAATTGGCCAGTATCAAACAGGCCATCAGGGACTGAATCATTTTCACTGATAACAACATAAATGGTAAAGGCAGGGTATTTTTTTAGCTGAATGAATTAATACTTAATTGTCTGTGCAATTGTACTACATCCTAGTGTAGTAAAATTAGAAGAAGAAAAAAATGGTCAAATTGCTAACATTATCAGTGTTATCAATAAAAAGATAGCTGACCCAAAATGAAAATCTTTTCATCATTTACTCACCCTCATGCTGTAACCAGTATGACTTATTCTACTATGGAACATAAAAGAAAAAAAAAAAAGAAAAAAATATCACTCGTTTTCCCTCCATACAATGTACTGTCAGTCAGTGGGATCCAAAGCAACACTGGTCCCCATTCACTTCCATGGCACAGACAAAAACCTTTTTCAGAATGTCGTTTTGGTTCCACAGAGGAACGTCATACAGGTTCAGAATGAATTGAGGTTAAGCAAATAATGATAGTTTTCATTTCGTGGTTAACTACCCCAAAGGCCATTTCAGATCACCTCTGTGGTCCTTCATAACGTTAAATCGCATTAATATCGCTGAGATCAGCTGTAAGAGGTGGCTGGCAGCGTGTCTGTGCTCCAGGGCAAATGGTGACAGCCTGACATACTTAACCAACCACTCAACAGCTCCAAATCAAATCAAAACTCAGCACAACGCAGTGTGAAAAATACTGGTATTGAGGCAGAATGGCTCTGGGGTACGATCACTGCGGGACTGCCGTCTCCATGCCTCGGACAGATGCACGCATGCACACACACTCACTGACACAAATTACAATGCACATTACAACGACAAGCCAAACTTGTTACAGTGCATTTTATTACAGTAGGGGTAAAAAGAACAGTTTTGCTAAAACCAATCAGTTTTGACTAAGGGTGGAGAAGCTTGAAGAATAATCAAATAGCAATTATTTTCATGATTGGAAATGCTCAATCATACTGCAAGTTATCTGATCCAGATGAGTGCATAAACACTTAAGTGATTTGTCCTTGATTGTTCTAATATCCACCTTATTTTTGACTTAAGAGCAGCCTGAATGAACGGCTAAAGAATCAGAAGTCTTGTAGATTTCATGTTGCATAATAAGGTGAATACTGTTTCAATTGACTGAATCACATTAAACAATTTTTCAGACCCTTTAAGTTAAATCCAGACGATGACAGCAAAAATTGGTTTATAATTGGACAAAAAAAAAAAAAAAATTGGGGATCTGAAACAGATAATATGATATATAATTAAATTAACTACAGCTCCCCAATTATTTGAACAATCTATCCATGGTGAGGTCTTTTTTTTTTTTTTTGGAGAAAATTTTTTGTAAATATGTGATTGGAAATACACTGCTAACTGACCCTTCACTGAGGTCCATCCTAATTGATTGCCGAGACCAGCTTTACAGAACATCCCATAGAAATTAATGCCAATAAAATGTGCTATATCTGTAATTTTTTCTTACTTGGGCTGAAATAATGACAATGCAATGCATTTTATGCAGCAACGATTAAAAACCACTGAGATTGCAAATCAATTTTTAAAGTGATAACAGTAATTGAACAATGTTCCATTTGTTCAAAACGTTTCTACAACGCATTCACAATATTACTGCAAACGATTATAATTAATCAAATTAGGTTAGGAAAATGAATTTATCCTGAAGCAAATGTATGTTCTTTTACTGATAATATATTTATTTGTAAACGAGTGCCTGACAGTTTTGGATTGGAAAAGGACAAACTCATCTGTGTACCTTGTTTCACTATAATAAAGAATTTGCCAACAACAGTAACATTTTCAGATAATTTCCTTCATAAGTTTATATTAGGAAAGAGCAAAGACTTATTTGACAGAATGGTGGATGGCAATAATTGCAAAGGTAGGATTGGTCAGTAATGTTTCAGGGCAGAACTCAGCGAAGGGTAACTTGTAGAGATCAACTAAGACAGCGAAGAAGAAAAAAAAAAAAAAAAAAAAAAAGTCAC